>RJWH01004930.1:0-65786 GCA_004363575.1 Solenodon paradoxus | reverse complement strand
CCCAGCCATTCCTGCTGCACACAGCAAACACAGAAAGACTGACCAGTGAGGGAGAAAAGAGCATGTCTCTCAGGAATATGGAGAGGAATAGCTACCCCTAGATTCAGTGATTCACTAAAAGAATTCACAGGACTCAACATTTAGTCATACTTAAGGTTAACATTTATTTCCGCAAAATATACAAAGCAAAATGAGCAAAAGGAAAAAGTACATGAGGTCAAACATGGGGGAAAGCAGGCTAAAGCTTCCAAGGGACCTCTCCCTGGGTTGTCACACAGGATGTGCTTAATTCCTCCAGCAATGAGCTGTGACAGTGTGTGAAGTGTTGTCTGTGGGGAAGCTCATTAGCAACCCAATGCTGAAGGATTTTCTTGGGGGCTGCTGACCAAGGCACCCGCTGCCCAGCATGGGCCAAAATCCTAAACTCTGAAGGGAAGCGTCTGTTCCCCATAAACCCCATTGCACAAACAGCTTAGGTACAGTGAGGAGAAGTTTGATATCCCTGTAGGAAATCATTTACCAACCAAGTTTGCAGACACCAGCCAAGGCCCCAACTTACAAGGAGATTTTTCTAAAGATAACAGGCTCAGGCCTACTATGTAAACTTTTCTGCACACAGTTACAAAGTCCTTTGTTGTTCATACCGTCCTCTAAGAGATTAAACTGTGGCACACACAGTGCTGTTTTTGTCAAACAAGTTCCCTCTCCTCGTCTAGCGCTTATATTTGAAAATGAAAGGAATTCTATTCAAGATATTATTAGCTGAAATGGTTTCATGTCAGTCAGTTAGGAATTAATTTAGTATCTAGTGTTTCCAGATGACCCAAGTGTACAAGGAACAGGGAAGGTACAAGGAATAATTTCTAGTCCATAAAGTGTCCAGTCTAGTCGGGGTGTCCAGGCACCACTTAAAGCAGTTAGAGAAGACAATAGGGTAGTAGCTGTACAGGAGAGGCAGAGATTCCGATCTGCTGACATGTTGCTGCTGGCAGGTGAGACGTCTTGCCTGAGGGAGCCCTGTAACCTCGGGTACAGAATAAACCAGCTCTGCTGGCAGGCACCCAAAGGCGTACCACATCTATTTCCTCTTTAATGTTGGAGAAGAGAAAATTTTACACATTAGGGTGAGTATCGGTCTCTAAAAGGCCCTTACTTGTTCTGCATTACCTTTTTCTTCATGTTTCCAGGTCGGCGGCCAGACTATGTTCTCAGTGCTTATGGCATTCGAGGTTTTCCAGCTGTTCTTCAGCAAATCAGTAAGATTCTCAGTTATCCACTGATGTCAGCTGGGCCAGCTAAACCAGGTGAATTAATTTTCTTGCCCCCCCCGCCCCCTTTCCCTTTTTTCTGTCCCGGAGTCTGAACATTAGCTCAGACTTCACTTTTCCTTCTCATTTCCTTTACATAGAGAATGTAGAAGAGAAAACAGGAAACCTTCCACGGTGCAGCATTGCTGAGCTGCTGCAGATGTGCTGGCCCAGCCTCACCGAGGACTGCGTGGCCAGCCATGCCACCCTCTCCCAGCAACTGGACCAGGTTCTCCAGTCCCTGAGAGAGGCACTAGAGCAACCAGGTATGGCTGACTACTGAGAAGCATGCGAGGGCTTAGTGGGAGAGAGGAACTCACTGAGAGGAGCATTTTGGAGCAGAGGCTTAAGACTCCAGGCTAGGCTTCCCCAGCCCTGTTAGCCAGGGCATTCTCATAGCCAATTCACTTGTCTCCTCGCCCATCAAGTTCAGAAAGACTTAACCCTCCACTAGCTGATACATTTTCGTCATCCCTAATAAGAAATGGATCCAGAAGGTTCTCAGTAAACCCTTCCCCCAAAGATTGCTGTGTTCTTCATAAAGCATTCCACCCCAGAGATGCCAGGGTGAAAATAAAACCACCCACTCTGACTTCGCCAGACTCAAAGCTCTTCTTGGCTGAGAATCCTCATACAGGCAACCCACTTCAGATTTGATAGCTGTCCTCTAAGTGGAGTGCCCTGGCCATAGGACCCCCATGCAGTAGACAGAGGCCCAGCTCACATGTTATGCTGGAAATTTACCCAAAGCTGGACGCACAGACTAAAACCCACTTCCCGTCTCTTGACCGTAACTCCACTCAGAGCGCCAGAGTGCTCCGCTCTCCTCCCTGGTGGGACAGGCCGCCCAGAAAACTCCAGAACCGGAGAGCCACCCTGTGCACATCCACACTCGGCAACTCCAGCAGCACCTGGGCAGACAGAGCACAGCAGGCAGCAGGCAGACTGACTACGTGGGCACCTTCTTCAATTATTGCTGCACCCTGGCTGCAGCTCTCCTTCGGAGCTTAAGTTCTGAACCTGGTGAGTAGCCAGGAAGAGACAAGTGGGTCGTGACCGGCCTGCAAGGCTTTAGGGCAAAGAGGAGAAGTGCTTAAAGAGGTTCTGGGAACAGCGGTAGCCAAGGGATCTCCTCTCTCTCGCATTCATGTCTGTGTTTCACTCATCTTCATCTCCGTACTGACCAAGTACAGTTCTACAGCACATGGGGGTATTTAATAAATTTTACTGGAATGAATGATTCAGAAGTATCTCAGAACTTCAGCCCGTTGTGGATTTGAGAACCCAGCAGAGGAATTAAGTCTCTAACATGGGTGCCACGTGCTTACTTGAATCCATGGAGTGAGTTTTGCCTGCACTTCAGTTAGTCTGGCAAGAGCAAGGTGAGCCCTTTGTTGCTAGACCTTCCCACCAAAGTTTGTCTGTGGTTGGAAGCTTTTGGAGCAGTAGTAAGGCAGTGCTGATCTTTTGATCAGGGCTATGTTGTGAATACCCTTTACAGAGAAAATATCAACAGGACACACCCTGGTGAAGTAGTAGTTTGGTCAGCTGCCTTTGCCCAGCATAGTCCACATACATCCCAAGGATCCTGGTTCAGATCCCAGGGCCCGGGGAGCAACCAAGATGAACAACTAAATAAAATGAAGTGCCTCTTCCTCTTCTCTCTCCCTGCCTGCCTCTGCTCACCTTCATTCCTGCCTGCACCTTTCCTTTAAAAAAAAAAGGAAATAACAACTGAAGGACTCTTCAAGGCTCACTGTAGACTTGGCTTTAACTTCTCTATTGATTCTGGAAAACAGGACTCAGAACTGTGCAATCAGTGGTGTCAACGAAGGTCACTTTTTAACTTTTGCAGATCAAGTGAAGGTCAAGGTAGGAAATCCCTTCGTTCTCCTGCAACAGAGCTCTTCCCAACTGGTGTCACACCTCCTGCTTGAGAGACAAGTCCCCCCAAACAGGTAGGGGCCTCTCTGGCAGTGGAGCAGGGGCCTCCCTCATGCATCATGAGGAAGGCTGTGCTTGGGTTCAGTACGGAGGGTCGGAATACTCCCTGAGTTTGGCCTTCGCTTGCAGTGTGCCTCTTCTCTTTCTCTTGCTACCTCTAACAGCTTAATTTCAAGGATCAAATTAAGTGGAGGTTATTGAATCTTTACTTTGAATAAGCAAAGACCTAAAACTGCTTAACACATTAGTTGGCTGGACTCTAGGAAAACAAGCTTTCTCTCATATTGCTGGTGGAATATAAATGGCATAGGCCTATGGGAATGCAGTTTGTCAGTGTCTACTAAATTCACAAACTACATACCCTTTGATTAACAATCCGTGTGGAGGTTTTATCCTCTGGCTTCATTACACATACGAAAAATGATGTTTACAAAGTAATTGTGTTATAGCTTCACTTGTAACAGCAACAGATCAGAAATACCTATTGGCCACCAATAATAGGTTAAATTGTGATTTATTCACATATGATTATATGTTCTGTGTAATTATTACATAGCTATACAAAAAAAAAAAAAAAATCAAGAGCCTTCTCTGTAGAAGGCTATGGACAGGTCTCCCAAGTATGTTGTTAAGTGAAACCAAGGAGCGAGCAGAGCAGTATGGCTGCCTTTTGTGTATAACGAGAGAGGGGCAATTAAAGAACCTGCCCTTACTATCTGCTTGCATAAACGAAAGAATTTCGCGCTTGATCTTGGTGCATGTGCACTCAGGCTTTGCATGTCCTCTGATTCTCTCCTCCAGACTGGCAGCCCTTCTAGCCCAAGAGGGTCTCAGCCTAAGTGTGCCACAGGTCATCGTCAGCTGCTGCTGTGAGCCCCTTGCCCTGTGTTCTTCCCGGCAGAGCCAGCAGACGTCATCCCTTCTGACCCACCTGGCTGTCCTGGCCCAGCTGTACACCTCCCACTGCCTGGAGGACCTCCCACTCGCCCCACTGAGCTCCCCAAAGCCAGCTGATAACCCCACTCCAGAGAAAAAGCCTCGCTCCTCTCCTCGGGATTCATCACCTCCAGTTTTCACCACCTCTGCCTTGGCCTTTCTTAAGTCCCGCTCAAAACTGCTGGCTACCGTGGCCTGTCTGGGAGCTTCCCGGGGGCCAAAGGTCACCAAGCCCAGCTTGTCGTGGAAAGAGCTTCGCGGTCACAGGGAGGTGCCTCTGACAGCAGAGCAGGTGGCCCGGGAGTGTGAGCGCCTCCTGGAACAGTTCCCGCTGCTTGAGGCCTCCCTCCTGGCCGCCTGGGAGCCCCTACGAGGGCCCTCCGAGCAGGGGCAAAGTCTGGCAGCAAGTCTTCATGGCAGGGCCAGTCTCTCTACTGTGCTCCTGGGCCTGCACTCTCCCGCTGCCCTGGATGTGCTCACCGAGGCCTTCGAGGAAGCCCTAGTGGCCCGAGATTGGTCCCGGGTCCTTCAGCTCATTGAGGTATACGGGCGGGACGTGGATGGCCTGAGCAGCGTCCAGGATGCCGCGCTGAGCTGTGCTGCTGCTTGTGGTAAGCAGACAACGAGGCCTCCCTGCTCGCTGGTGGTCAGAACACTTAGCGTTCGCTGAGTGCATCATCGGTTTGATCCTCACAGAAACTCTGGGAACAGGTGCTGTCGTATCTCAGGAAACTGAGCGACCAGGTCAGAGAGTAACTTGCCCAGGATGGCAGGTAGTGGAACAGAGCTTAGGCCCCCAGTGCTAACTTTAGAACGGGAACCTGTAACCAGTACTCTGGGCCCTTCTGATCAGAATTGGGGAAATTCCATAAGCTACACATATCTGGATCTCACCACCAGAGACCCAGGATGGGGTTCAGGAAAGTGTTTACTCTAAAATAGGGGTTAGCGTGCTTTTCTGTGAAGTACTTTTAGAGCCATCCAGTCTCAGTTGCAACTACTCAGCTCTGCGGGAAAGCAGCTAGAGAGGACACAGAAATAAATGTGTTCAACAGTACTCTAATGAAACTGTGAAAACAGACTGTGGGCCTCCTTTTAAAACTCCCCATAGGAGATTTTAATGCATAAGCAGAGTTGAGAGCAGTGATTAACATTTCCCCCCTAGGGGGAGCAGGAGGTGGGACTTCTGGGTAGAAAGCTCGGTGTCCCTGTGGAAAGAAGAAAATCCTCCCTTGAGAAGGTGGAGAAATCCACTAACTGACTTGTGGCTGTGAGGTCGTCATTACTTAGAATCAGTTTGTCAGATCTAAGAAATGTGTGTGGGAGAGAGATCGACTGTGTAATAATGACGGGGTATCAAGGCTGTGAAACCGGTGTACCTGTACTAATTGCAGCCCAGAGAAGAAATTACAGGGAAAACTAAACTCCACTGAAGTAACCTGGACTCTTGAGCTCTTCCAGTGGCAGACTTGCAGGCTGGAGACATCTTTTTGTCTTGTAGACAAAGAAGGTTGGCGACACCTCTTTCCCGTGAAGGATACGTCTCTGAGAAGTCGGCTGGCCCTACAGTTTGTGGACAGATGGCCCCTGGAGTCGTGCCTGGAGATCCTGGCCTACTGCATTTCAGACACAACTGTCCCCGGCGAGCTAAAGTGTGAGCTGCAGAGAAAGCTGGCGGAGCTGCAGTTGTATCAGAAGGTGTGGGCCCTGGCTTCCCACTGTCTCCCCAGCTGCAGCGTACTCGCGATGGAGGATTTTCAGAAACAGAAAATCCACGCCTCGCTTGTTTTCTGAATCTGGTTTCTGTTCTTAAATGAACAGTGAAGAGACCACCTATCTGGTTCCTATTTTATTTTTCCCTGTGATTTTAACTTTACATGCATCAAGCAAGGATTAAGTGAGAACAGAATCCACATCAGGATAATGCTTTACAGTCCACAAAGGCTTTTTACCTGTGTATTTGTGAGCTTTATGTGTGTCTCCTGTCTGTTGTGTCTTTTTAAAAGATTGTTTTAAATATTCGCTAAATTTCAAGAGCCATTTTGAAAGGATACATGAAAATGACAACTTCAGTAGTCAAAAATTCTTGTGGGATAAATTTTAGATTGAAGATCAGGAAACTCAGGAAGAGACAGATTTAGGTGATACAGCTACATAGCAAGTATAAAACGCACACTTATTTTTCATTGTACAGTTGGAACATAACAGTTGAGGGCCCCGCCAGGAAAAGTGAAAATGGCAGGTGTAGAAGATTTTCTTCCCACTGTCCCTCAGTAATTTTCTAGCAGAGCTGAAATCTTACATAACATGCTGCATGAAAGAGAGTTCAAGCTAAAAGAGCATGCTCAGTAGCCTGGAGTTAGAGGAGCATGGGGCAGCTCAGTAGATTTAAAACACAGGCCCTGAGAACTGTGCTCACAAGAAACACTCAAGTTCTGGCTTCCCCATTTCAGCCTTTGCTCCTTGATTATGCCTCCCAAAGAGATTAACTCACCTCTCCAGTCTTCCCCATTTGCTCTAACTCCTCTCCTGGCAAGTTTTGACGGTGTGACTTGCTTCAGAGACCTATAATTGGCTCATTTCTGGACACTTGACAGCTTTTCTGTCTTTCCTTAGATTCTAGGTTTACAGACTTCCCCAGTGTGGTGTGACTGGCAAACCCTGAGGAACTGTTGTGCTGAGGACCCATTGACTGTCATGAACTTGATTCTAGAAGCAAAGGTACCATTTCCCATCCTCCTGTTTTCATAGTTGCTGCAAACTCTTCAGCTGCTTCTGTAGGCTTCTTTCCACATTATCGATGTCCACATTGTTTTATAACCACATGGCATCCTCTTTGGTTTTTTTTTCTTTTTCTTTTTATTTGTGAAATTTACCAACATTCAGAGAAGAATACAGTTGATGCTTTTGTACTATCAACCCTTGTGTTTGTGTGTGAGATTTTCTACACTGTTTACTTCTGGGTAGACAGTTGTCCCTAGCAGTGGCATTGTTACGTGTCACTGGGCATGAACACCCTCACCTCTACTAAGATGTTACCATATTGCTTGTCAGAGCAGTTGCTCGTCTTACTCCCACTCTGTTCTAATTGCTCTATGCCCTTACCACTTTTCAGTATTGTCCAAATGTTCACTTTTCTTTCTTTAAGAGGGAAGAAGGAAGAGAGAGGAGAAAAGCATTTTATTTAGTTCATTTTTTCACTTGTTCCCCCATACTCATCCCAAGCCACGAACTTGGGTCCTTGGGTTATATGTGAACTGTCCCCCAGATATGGGCTTAACATCTGAGCCATCAGGGCACAGTAAGTATTCACTTGTGCAAACAGGATACTATCTCATTTTAATTTACATTGCCAGATGTACTGATGACCTTGAATATCCTTTTCATGTGTCTGTTGGAAGTGTGAATGCTAAATAAAACTTTGCTTTTTAAGGAGCAAATATACCATAGTTCAAAAAGTAAGATAGACTCATTCAGATATTCATTCATCCAGGAAACATTTTTTGAATGCCTGTTGCACAGATAATGTGCTAGATGGTAATTAAGCAAAGATAAATAAGCTGAGTCCTCACCTTTTAGTGACTCACATTTCCGGAACAGGGTGATGTGAGCATCTCCATAGGTGATTAATGTATCAGGTGACAGAAGTAAACCTAGATAGTGGTGGGAGAACGGGCACAGGGCATCTAACATAGCCTGAGAAACAAGGAAACATCTTAAGAAGGCAGCCTCAGGGAGAGTTGTGGGAGGGCACTCGAGACTCCACCATGTGAGAACAGTTGGACAAACTCTAGGGAATTCTTTTCTCTGAATTCGTAGTCCAGAGTTCAGAAATTGAGGATGGAGGTGAGAGAGGAGGGAGGAAATGAGTGTACTTGAACCCTGAAGCATTTGTTTGGTCCATGCAGTATTGGTCAGGATTTTCATTTGTTGATAGTGAGTATATTTCAAACATTTTAAAATAGGGAAAAGTTTCACGTTTTAAAAATCGGTGGGCTTTTTATAATTTTTTAAAAATTGCAGGTATGGTGGCCTAGTGGTTTTAGCTCACCAGACACAGTCCACATACATCCCAAGGTTCCTAGTTCAAGACCCAGGACCCAGGGAAACAACCAAAATAATCAACTAAAAAAATAAAATGCTTCGTCCTCTCTCTCTCCCTACCTGCCTGCCTGCTTACCTTCATTCCTGCCTGCATCTTTCCTGTAAAAAGAATTCTCATCAGTTGAAATCTCTCCTACTCTTCTTTTCACCTGGGGTAGAACTTGTTTCGAAACAGCTCCCAGAGTGAATACTTTGAAAAGGCAATTCCGAAAGTGGCCATAAAAGCAGGAGTAGGGAGAGCTCATAAAAAAAAAAAAAATTGCGAAACTGGCAGCATTGAACCTGCATATGCATGTGGCAGCAGTCAGAGCTGAGTAGGCTTCTTCTCTGTCATCTCCCCAAGGTAACATCAGCATCAGTTGCTACTTGTCAGTTACTTCTTTTTTATAGCAGTGCTAGGAGGTAAATGGTGTTCGTGCCATTTAATTAGTGGTATTACTTAAAACCCTCTCTGATCATTTTCCTGCCTTACCTTGTTGCTCTGCTCCTTTGAATTCATGATCCCACTTTAATTCCATAGCCTGTCACCACTTCCTTGAGACTGCTGGAAAAAAAGTGAGACAAAGCTGAATGACTAGCAAGGCCAGTAATTTAAAGGTACTGAAAGTGTTTTCCTTCCAGGAGTATGAGCTGTGTGAGGAGTGGGGCTGCCTGTACCCCATTACAAGAGAACATTTAATCAGCCTACATGAAAAGCATCTTCTTTACCTTCTAGAAGGAGGAGATCGTGAAAAGGCTCTGCAAGTAAGCCTCCAATTCTTCCCATTTCCTTTTGGAGAGGGTCACAAAGGTCCGTCCAATTCAATGACTTTTTATTCATGCTGAGTCCCACGCCACATTCGGATCTCAGATCTGCCCCTTCACGTCCCTCGGGAGCCTGTTGGGGTTATCCTGGGTACCCACTAGGTACCACTTGGGTAGCTGGGCCCAGGATTCTGCTAACTCGGGTCCTATCAAAGCCATCATTTGTGACACTACAAGAGTGGTGGGAAAAAAAAAAAAAACAAGTACAGGACAGAAATTATTTCATAATGAATAAACCAAGACTGGACTAGGAGTTCTTCTGTAGCTCTGACCATTCCCCTCTAACCTGCTTCTGCAACAGCTCCTGCGAAGGATTCCTGACTCCTCCATGTGCCTTGAGGTCACAGAGCAATCTCTGGACCAGCACCCCAGCTTGGCGACTTCTCACTTCTTGGCCAATTACCTCACCACCTACTTCTATGGAGAGTTGACTTCTGCCCGACACCGGGAAATCCAGGCACTGTATATGGGATCCAAGGTACAGAGGAAAGGGGCTTGGGAAAGCAGACTTGAGGGCGAAACTGCTGGCCCTACTCCCATTGCAGACTTGCCTTTTCAATGGCTCTTGTTCCAGGAACCTACTCTCTGGTCCGTGCTTTACAAAGTCTCTCCACCAGCAGCCCACCGTATCCTAACTGAGCACCTTAATTATTGTCATCCTCTTACCAACCTGCCTCCAAAGTAAATGCTACCTGATTGTCAAGTTCTCTTTATGCTCTCCATGGCATCTGCTGTGTTTGTGACCATGTCTTAGAATCACCTGGACTTTTCACATGTGCCAGTAGTTGACCGTTAGCCCAGATCAATTAAAAATGAATCTCTGGAGACAGAGGATGACTCTCTTCCAAAGGAATTCTCATGTGAGGACTTAAAACTAATGTTTGAAAAACTGATGTGTGCTAATAGAAAAGGGTTCACTGTCTAGGTAATAACAATAATAGATACTTAACCTGGATGTCTAACTTTGGAGACACTAATAGAAGACAGTATAAGCTAGAAAAAGAAATCCCAGGAAGGAGAATTTGAGGAGTGATGAGGCTTTCCAGTGGGCACTGTGTATACAGCCCCACAAATGAAAACCAGTGTAAAGAGAGCTGTGACTGTGACTACTGGCCCATTCACAAAGAGTTCAACTGTATAAAATATTCTTAAAAAAGGGTATGCCCTTTTGTTTATTGATGCACCTAAATGGGAGAATTCTTGGACATTGCCAATGAGCAGAGCCAGTGAACATGTATTTCAAGGCTTGTGATGATAACCTGTTATTATTTACCTGTAAGACCCTGCAGGCGCTCAGTCCAAACAGTCCTCTGACATCACCTTATGTTGCTAATTTTAATAAAGCCGCAAATGGGCAGAATGGTGGCTTTCGGAGTCAGGCAGAGCTCAACCGTGTCTGGAGGCTCTAGGCCAGAATTCATCAGACTTACCCCCATGGACCAAATCCAGTGTCAGCCTGCGTTGGTGAATAAGTTATATTAAAACACAGGCGTGTATATTTATTTGCAAATTGCCTCTCACGGATGTTGCAATATATTGGCAGAATTGAGTAGTTGCAACAGAGTCCTCATGACCCCTAAAGTCTGAAGTATTTAGTACCTGACCTTTTACAGAATTTGGTTGTCTACCCCTCATCACCTTGGAGTCTTGGTTGCCACTTGGAGGATGGCAGTAGGAATCCAGCCTTGCTTCCTGAAACACTGCTAGCCAGTTCAGTAGTTGGCCATGTGCCTTTTGGGCCCCGACACTCTTCCCCCTCCCGTAAGAATCTTGACTTCCTTCTGAATTTGCACACTGCTTTGCCCTGTGCCTCTACCCTGCTAACAGGTTCTGTTGACCCTGCCTGAGCAGCACCGTACCAGCTATTCCCATCTGTCCTCTAACCCCCTGCTTCTGCTGGAGCAGCTGCTCATGAACATGAAAGTGGATTGGGCCACGGTGGCTGTGCAGACTCTGCACCAGCTGCTGGCCGGGCAGGAGATGGGCTTCACCGTGGATGAGGTGGACTCTCTGCTTTCTGAATACGCCGGGAAAGCCCTGGACTTCCCGTACTCTCTGAGGGAGAAACGAGCAGGTAACTGCCACCACCCTAGATGGGGCTTCTCTAAGGGGGAGGCAATACCATGCTACATCCTCGCTGTTAATTTCTCCCCTTTTATTATTTGAATCAATTGAACGTGAAAGGAATACACTTCCAGAGAGAGCTGTTTATTCTGTAGAACAGACCTTGGTCCTGGAGAAAGTAGCAGGCTAACCAGAATTAAAGGATGCTAAATAACTACCACACACATGGCAGCATGAAAGTTGAGGAAACAATACACTCTGGTCTTGCTCTGTCCAGCTTGGTGCAGTGGGCTCCTTGTATTGAGGGTATGATCTTTCACATCAAATATCCCTGGCATGTGAGCTGGTTCAGCCTCTAGAATGAAGAAAATGAAGTCAATATGAGCTGATGTTCCCAGCCTCTACCCCTCAGAGACATCATTTAAAGGTTTCCCACTTCCCTCGGGCCATTTTTAGACCCATTTAGATTTTACTTCTGTGAAATCCTAACATCCTTCATTTTCCCCGGTGCCTGTTAGCATACTAGCACGACAAACCGTGAAGCCGACAGGGCTTTGAACTGACTGCAGCGCAGTGAGTGAAAATGCTTCCAGCAGACAGAGCACTATTTTGTCAGCATTTTCCTTCTCTGCAGATTCCGTGAGTCACCTGCAGGAAATTGCCAGTCAGGCTTCAGACCTCCAGACCCTGTCTAGATCGCCGTCTGCCGAGTTCTCTTCTCCTGCAGGTCCTGGTAAGGACAGTTTCTGAGAATTACCTATGTCTTTGCCCCTGTTCTGACTTTCTGTTTCTTTTGCTTCCTTTTTCTTTTCCTGTTCCCACATTCTCACTGTTTGTTTGTTTGTTTGTTTGTCCCAGCTTTATTCATCCCAGAAAATTCAGCATACTATCGACTCTTGTTATTTGCAATAGTGTATAAAGTCTCTGTAAACACTGAATTAGCAAATACTGAACCATTCTTCCTTTGGAAAATATGGGTGGGTGGGTGTGGCAGGGTGTGTGTGTGTGTGTCACATAGATTATAAACTTAAATCCTAAAAGAAAAATTATCTAAAATCCTCTAAATAGAAGATGCTAAGAGAAAAAGAGAAAAAGATTCAGAAGCGTTAAGTGACTTGCCTGAAGCCGACCCACTAGCGAGTACTTAATGAGTGTTGAAATTCAAATCCTGTCCAGCTCTCCCCAGAGCCAGAGCTGCTTACCCCATACTAGCTCCTGTACTCTGTCCTGTCATCCCTGTGGGAGATAAGAAAATAGAATGCCACCTTCGTCAATCTCAGCTGAGAACCTGTATGTCAGGTCATTCAAATTGTTTGCCAATTTGTGTGTGTCCACAAAAGCACTGCAAATATTGCCTTCAATGTTACAAAGAAATTTTAACCAAAAGATAAATTCACTAATACATAATCTGCTAACAGTGAGGAACAACTGTGTTTAGTCCTCATGCTCATTCTGCCCCATCCTGCAATTAGTTGTTTATATTTGTTACCCATCCCTGTGCAAGTTGTTTGAAAGCCGCAGCTGTGTCTTAATTGCCCTTTCTCCACCTGCCTTCCTCACTCCCCAGCCTCTTGCACAGTGGCCTGCATTGAGGAAGAACTCAGCAGAGGTTTTCCAGTAATCGGAAAGCATGATACAGAGGCATGATCTGTTGCCTCTCTTCTCTGGGTGCTCTGAGACTCACTGCTTTTCAGTTTTTGTTTTCTCTGACCTGCCAATATTCTCTGCTGGGTGCCACATTTCCTCAGCTGCAGTAAAGCACACTGACATTTGCTGGCCACATTTTGAGAATCAGCCACACTTCGTGGTAAGCAGCCCACCTGAGAGGATGGCTCAGACTCACAAGTATATGAGCAGCTTCACACATAAGCACGAGGCACCCTGGGCAGCTTTGTTTTCTTATATTTTTTTAATCTTTTTCTTATGGAAAATGTCCAGTTCACGGAAGTTGAGAGAACGGTGTGAGGGAGTTTCATATACCCATCACCCAGCTACAGTAATCATCCCCTCATGAATCGATATGCTTGTTTCAGCTGTAGTCCCAGGTCCTCCTACTGGATCATTTTGAAGCAAATCCTAGATGCTATGTCATTTCATTTATAAATATGCCAGTATATTTTAAAAATAAGGGCATTTATAAACAAACCATAACACCATTGGCATAGTTGAAAACAAATGAACAATTCCTTGTTACTAGCTCTGCAGCCAGTATCCTTAGCAACCCAGTTGTCTCAAAGTATTTTGTTTTTTACAATTGGCTTTTCTTGAATTAAGATCTTAATAATGTCCACATAAGGCATTTATTTGACTTGTGTCTCTTAAATCTCTTCTTTAAGAGGTTTTTTTCCCTCTACCCTTTTCATTTGTGGAGGAAACTAGGTCATCAGTCCCACAGAGCTTCCACATGCTGGATTTTGCTGATTGCTTCCTGAGGCAATCCGCCCCCCATCCCCCATATTTCCAGTACACCGATAGACCTTGAAGCTTGATTTGATTCATACGTAATATTTTGGAGTAAGTAATATTTGCTGTGTGATTGTGTGTCTTCCATCAGGAGATGCACAATGTCCAGTCATGTCTCTGTGTGACACAGTCAGCCACTGATGGTCATTAACTGGATCTATTATAACAATAGGGCATTGTAAGTTGGAGAAATTCTGATTCTCTCATTCCCTCTTCATTTATTAGCTCGATTGCTCACCTTTTACTCTAACATCTGTCTCTGACTCCAGGTCTTTCCACTGTGCTCTCCCCCTGTCTGAGGGAGAGAAGCTTCCCCCACAGCCAGCCCCTGCTGGACTTTATGCCTCCAGCGACACCCCCTGCCCGGCACCAGTGGGTCCCGGATGAGATGGAGAGCACCTGCATGGTCTGCTGCCGGGAACACTTCACGATGGTGAGCTGCAGACTCCAGCTTTACCTGCCAGAGAAATGAAAGGAAAAGTCTAGTCTTTGAGCCTGAGTTTCCGTCATCTCCTATCCCCAAAGGGATTTTTTTTTAATTTAAGAAGAACCACCAACGCGAAGACTGATTTATCTTTACCCTAACCAGAGTGTATTTTCTGGATTCAAACCAGTGGCAGACAACCTTCTAGTAGTCTTAAGTTCTAAAATGTTTGCCGTGTCGGAAATAAATAAACAGACTTATAGTCTGTTTTTCAGTCCCCGAGCCTCTGGAGATGCTGTTTCTAGCTCCCATGTCTTTCACAGCTGGACAGGTGACCTGGCAGATTGTTTGTGCTGGCTCTGGAGACTCTAGAACCTTCATCCTAATCCCAGCTTCACCGATTACTAGCAGTGTAACTCTTAGCTTTTTGAACTCTTATAAACTAGGGGTGATGTATTATTTGGCTAATGGAGTTGTTAGGACTAACTGTAGTAACAAATAACAGCACACTGAACAGAGTATCTGACTGCCTGTATGTAGCTCAGTGCTGGTGAAAATGACGATGGAATCTCTGTGTCTGTCTCCTCCTTATATATATGAGAGAAATTATTTCTATCAGTCTTACAATGAAATGAGGCAGTACTTGTAAAAGCATTTTGAAAAGAACCATTTTGCATCATCCTCAACACCATGTAAAAATGCGCTGACGAGAAAGTCACCTCATCCCTACCGCTTGTTTCTGTGACTTCCCATGTTGCCTCCACAGGCCAGGAACTGCCGCAAAATTGTCTAAGACCTTAAATACCAGCTTCTCGACTATTGTTTTCTTTTTTAATAGAGGTCCAGGCACCTGGGGTTCTTAGTCACAGGTCAACACCATGGAAAATGGGTTAACAGGTATACTCACTGTTCCTGCAATCTCACCATCTCATCCTCCCTCCTTCTTCTCTTCCCCATGACTCTGCTTAGTTTAACAGGCGCCATCATTGTCGCCGCTGTGGTCGACTGGTGTGTAGTTCCTGCTCCACTAAGAAAATGGTGGTAGAAGGCTGCAAAGAGAGCCCTGCTCGCGTGTGTGACCAGTGCTATAACTACTACAACAAACAGTGAGTGTCCTGTGGAGAGGCCGCTTCTGTGCTGACCACTGCACCCTTCCCCAGGTCCTTGCCCTCCTAGGAGTGTCAATGTGGAGAGCCTTTCAAATCTGGAACAACTGCAGTGTGAACTTAACATTCACGTGGAAATGTCATTAGCTCTACAGTGAAATGGCTGTAGACTGACCTTGCTCATAGAAACAGGGGACGTAGGGATGATAAGAACCATGTGTTCTAAGAGTAGAACACATGGTTATTCAGCCCTTCCTGAGGCCATCCATCTTAGTTCTCCAACAGTCTCACCTGTTTGCCAGTCAACATTGTTTCAGATGATCTCAGCTGAACTCAGGACTTGTTTACACTTGCTCATGCATTTGGGAATTATTTACATAAAGTCTAATCTACCTAGTCATTTGAGCTTGTTGCGCAGATTCAAAAATACCCTGTATTCCTACACACAGTTCACTTGGTAACACATTACAGGAACTGTTCATACCTCTGTCAAGACACATGTTTGCCAGCTTAATGTTGCTCAACTATTTTTTGATGATTTCTAGCAGCAAAAGAAAGTAAAACTAAAACTCCTGGAGCGTCTGGGAATAAGAACCAAAGCAACTACCAAAAAGCAAAATTACTTGAAATTCTTCATGTATTGCTTACAGACTTAAATGGATGTGTTATTCTGCACAATAGCTTAGTTTCTGCTTTCGTCTGAACATATTTTGTCATAGTTACTGAATGGTGGCTGATCTGAGGAAGGAAGATGTACCAGGCTTATACTACAGTAGCCTACTGCTACCTCCATCAGGGTGTAACTCAGGGTATTACCCACATGCCATACTGCTGAGATTTGAAATGAGCAGTTAGTATTGCTGGGGATTTCTTCATTCAGCGGTCATTCATCAATAATCACTTTGCCCTCAGAGTTCATTTTAGCAGAGACAGCCAGTAGACCACAAAGCCGCTCAAGGGTGGTTGTACACACAGCTTAGCCTGAGGACCTAGAAGGTCTCCTGAGAGGTGTGGGATCTGGTCTAAGCCTTAGAGGTGAAGTTAGTAGCAAAAGAAGTCAAAACCAAGTGTACACAGAAGTGGAAGTAAGAACTCTAAAGGTAAGGGCCAGAGAAAATGGAGCGTCTATGAGAAAGTATGAGTATTTGGTGAATGGTTAAACTCGCGCCAGCATGCATTGAACTTAGATGCTGGAATCTGAGCCAGAAGGATGCAGGCAAGGACACAGATTGCTTGGAGATTACTCTTTGGCAGCATGGGCAGGGGTTGACCAGCAGACTCCTCATCTGGATAGACTTTGACTCTCACTTGTGCTGGGACATTGTACTTGGTGGCACCAACAGAAGTTGACCAGGACCAGTGGCAGAGTGACAGGTCTTGAGTGGCAGGAGATGGTCTCAAGAGGTAAGCCAAGTCAGATCTTAGGAGGTTTTGTCTGCCATACTGCATACATGGGGTATTTTTACCCTGAGGAACTTCTGGAGAATTTTAAGCGGGGGCCTCTACTGTAACCAGATTTGCATTTCTGAAAGCTTGTTATAGATGCAAAGCAGAGAATATGTTGACAGAGTTAAGGAAACCAACCGCAGAGCCTGCAGCAATACATGTTGAGAACCTTCTCTGAGGCCGGGGGGAAGACAGAAATGGGGACACTTAAAGAGGCATTTATGTGATGATATGGACAGGACGTGGTGAGTGAGTGGCTGTGGCCAGTGAGGGAAAAAAGAGTTTTGGATGATTCCCGAATAACGCATTTAGATAGCAAGAGTAAGTGTCAGTGCTGCACACCACACTCAGAACAAAGACGAGGAAGAGGGATTCAGGTATTTCATTTTTCTTTCTGTTTCCAGTGTGCCAGAGGAGAGCCCAGGACAACCAGAAGGTAAGGCTGAGTCACATTCCTGGTGACTCTGAACATGTATACTCAAGTGACTGTATCAGTTGACGGTGCCCTCAGTGGCAACTCAGTCCAACTTACTGGCCAAAGAAAAGTCTTGGCCTTTCTATCAAGCTATTTCCCTTAAAGTTTGTCATCATATTAACCTTTCTTAGTGACCCATTAGCCTCCAGCATTGAGAAGACCAGCAACCATAGAATTTGGTGCTCAAGTTCTAATAGGTCATTTCTGTCCCTCCGCCCGCCTTGTTCCCCTTTACCACCATTCTGCCTCCCAATACTCCCTCCTTCCCCTAGTAATCACTGTTAATAGTGTGGTCTACATCCTTCCTCAGTGGGCTTTTACAGTAGCCACTGGCTCAGCCCTCCATCTGAGAAGCTTATATCTTTCAGGGGTTCTTGCATGAAGCAACAAGATTGCATGGCAATGGCAAACACTATAGGCCTCACCCCAAGTCAAGCCAGAGGAGGAAAGTTTGAAGTATCTAATGTAGTCTCTTGCCTAAAGGAAGTAAAAGGGACCAAGGAGGAAGAAAGGGCCCTGAGATAGGCAAGGTTCTCCTGTAACTCTTGCCAGCTCAGTGAACTGAGCCGGACTGCTGGCCACCGCCTGACCCATGAATGGGGTTTCTCTTTTCAGCCCCAGACAGCTCCAAGACTGAAAGCCCTCCATACTCAGCTGTGGTGAGAGTCCCCAAGGCAGCTGAGGTGGAATGGATTTTGGATCTGAATGAGGAGGAAAATGAACTTGTGCGGAGGGAATTTTACTATGAGCAGGTAATAGTAATAAAATGAAATGGCCCTTGGAGTTTCTTTATGATGTATATTAGCATGGCAGGAAACAGAGAGAGGTGAACCCAGCCTGTCCTTCACTTTATTGTAATAAAATGGCTAAGACATTTTAACCAATTAAGCCAGGAATTTAGGACCATCTTAGGAAGTGCACAAGGAGTTAGGAAAGGCTTCATGGAACAGGTAGCATTTAGGATGAACCTTGGGAAGAACAGTAAGAGTTTGACTAGCAGAAATCGGAGCATGGGTTGTGAGGGAAGTGAGAATAAAGCTAGGACAAAGAGTACACAACTGAAACATTTCAGCAGACACAATGTCAAAAATTGCAGGGTATGATGGGAGATTTGTGAAAAATTTTTAATTTGGAGGGAACATAGGCTGTTAATAGAGAAGTGTAATAAAAGGTAGGATTGAAATAGGCCCTTTATGTATAGGGCCTTAATTCCTACAGAAAAAAACTGTATACTTTATAGTCTTCAGGGACCATAAAGGTTTTGGACTGTGCTTTAGGAATATTAACTTAGCAGCAGTGGATCCAGTGACTTGAAGCAGACCTCCAAGAGGTCACATAAGCAAGAGGACTGCCAAGCCCCCAGTTAGGAGGACCTGCGCTAGTGGGACAATAGACTGGAAATAGGGGAGGGGCCCTGTGAACATTTTCAAGAAGTAAGTAACACATGGACACAGCTGCCTTGTTCCCAGTAAGGTGACAAACTTAGCAGCCATGATTTTGGCAGTGTGACTTAAAACATAGAAAAAGTGTTTAGTTCCCCTTCTGCCTTGCTGTGGAATTTGTGGGTCCTTCATCTTGTATTCTTCAAGTTTCATGACATGAGAACAGTGCCTGTCATCCCACTACATTTGAAAATGGCTTTGGCCCCTGAACTCACTGTGAGTTTCTCTTCTACTCTGGCCAGGCCCCCAGCGCCTCCTTGTGCATTGCCATCCTGAATCTGCACCGGGACAGCACTGCCTGTGGCCACCAGCTGATTGAGCACTGCTGCAGGCTGTCCCAGGGCCTCACCAACCCAGAGGTGGATGCAGGCCTGCTCACAGACATCATGAAGCAGCTGCTTTTCAGCGCCAAGATGATGTTCGTCAAGGCCGGCCAGAGCCAGGACCTGGCTCTTTGTGATAGGTAAATGGAATGAATTCCTGTTCTGGTCATTTCGATTCAACTTCTTTTTCTGACCCCACTCTGAGTTTTCACATCTTCATCCTCTAGTCAAAGACATGCCAACATGTTTCTCTTGTTGATTTTAAGGGTTTGGTGGGGTTTTTGCATTTTTTTATTTAGTTACTTGTTCATCTTAGTTGCTTCCCCCACTCCCACCCTTTTACACACCTGGACTGTGCATGGCCAATGCCAGCCACAGTCACAGACTTAACCACTGAGCCACCAGGGTTTCCAATATGCTTTTACTGTGTGTTTGTTTTTAAAGGCGCAGGTAGGAATGAAAGCAAATACGCAGGCAGGCAGGAAGAGGGAGGAAGAGAAACATTTTTGATTTAGTTGCTTATCACAGTTGTTCCCTCTGGCCCCAGATCTAGAACCAAGGCCTCAGGATGTATGTGGACTCCACCGGTGGACTTCCCTGTAAGGCCATCAGGGCATACCATGAGCTGATACACTTTGCATCTCAGTATTGATGAAATGCTGTTACCAGATCACACTGATATCCTTCACCTTCCCCTACCTACCTGTGTCCCGTTTTCCCAGAGTGGCTCCTCTAACTATACCTGGTCAGAATGAACAAAAGTAAAGACTTTGGTTAATTTGTAATTAAAATCTACTTAGGGGAGCACTTTTACTCTCTGTAGAACTTTCTGACTTTTACAGAAAATGTGTCTCCCTGAATATCTGCTGATTAGCCTTGACCAAAACATCCCAGTTTTTAGCCAACTGGCTGTATCCTTAGGGAGTCCAGGGTAAAGAGCGACACAAGCCTGCTGGAGACTGGGCTCTCACCATGTCGCATGTTGGAATCTGAGTCATAAAGAGAAGTATCTCTGAAAAAAGTGTATTAGGCCTCATGTTCCTGCACGACCTGCTCTTCCTTCATTCATTAGTTTGACAGTGAAAAATCCCAATCCCAGATTATCCACCCAGATGAGTGACTCATATGTGTCCCAGCACTCACTCGAGTCAGATTGGGGAGGCGAGGTGTAGTTTTCTTTGAGGTGTCAGTGCCTCAGACTCTTACTCAGAGTTGGTGCCTTCACACTCATCAGGTGTCAGATAGTGCAGGGAACCTCCACTCCATCCCTTCCCAGCTCCAAGTCTTAGATAGGTCTGTTCACTCTGGGCCCCGGTTTCTCACTCAATAAAAAGAGGTTGATAGTACTTAACTACTTAATAGAGCTGTTGATGAAGATAAAATAACATTATCTGTGTAAAAAGCTAACAACTGAGCCTGGTATATACCATTCTCTCCCAAAGTATTAGTTGAATTATAATTAACAAAAATCAGCAGGTTTGGAAAGACAGAAACAAATGGGACAAAAAGTGGAAGGAAATGTAAAGGAATGAATTATATTTGTTTTACAAAAATTTTTATTAATATGCTTTCTTAAAATTTACATACATTTCAAAACAGATAGAGTTGAACAATACGGTAGATATATCGATATTCATTATACCTCGTTATACATATATTTATATATGTATTATTTCACATCACTATATTCTTTTTAAGATACTGAATTCACACCTCAGTCTGTGCATTTCACAGCACCACCAGACTTCTGCTTTCCTTTATCATTCCTTATTTATTTTTTATTTCTCTTTTGGTTTTTTTTTTTATTAAATGCTTATTTCAAAAGAAACTGGAGAGTACAATATAGTGGATATTTCTAAAACAATTAAACTTTAAAATGAATACAGTAGAATATATAAAAATTCATAGTGTAAGCTTGAGTCACAATTCCTTGATTTAGAAAAGTTAAAAATTGGAATTATTAAAAAAAAATAGGGTAACTAAAAAGAAAAAGCTCAGCTTGATGAAAGTAAAATTCAAAAACTTTAGATAATGTCATCTTTCCAAACAAAACAATATCAGTAACATATTAAGCACACAGGACTTGGCCATGAAAGATAAATTTGAACCTTGGCTCTGACACTTGTGTGCTGTATATCTGAGGCAGGTTTCTTAGCTTTGGTTTTTCTCATCTATAAAATGGGGATAATAAAATCTATATCATAGACTTATCTTAAGTGAAATAATATATGCCAAAGTTCTTGAATAGGCCCCACAGAACAATCACAAGAAAAGAAACTGAAGAGGTAATCAATAGTCTCCCTAAAAATAAAAGCCCAGAACCAGATGACTTTTCCAATGAGTTTTACCAAACCTTCAGAGAAAAATTAATACCTATTCTTCTCAAACTCTTCCAAAAACTGAAGAGGGAACACTTTCAAACACTTTAAATGAGGCTAACATCACACTGATGCCAAAAGCTGACAAAGGCATCACCAAGAAAGAAAGTTACAGATGAATATCTCTAAGGTACATAGGTGAATATGCCTAATAGACTTGTTTTTAAGTGAGTTTCTTTACACTTTATATAACATCTTTAGTATTTTTTTGTAGAACTGTTTTTGTGGTGATAAATTCCTTTAACTTTTGCTTTTTGGAAAAGCTTTTTATTAGTCCTTCAGTTCTGAATGATAATCTCGTAGGGTATAGTATCCTGGGTTGAAAATCCTTTTCATTCAACCTTTTGAATATATAATGCCATTCCCTCTAGGCCTGTAGAATTTCAGTTGAGAAATCCAGTGACAATCTTATGGGGACTCCTTTGTATGTGACTCGTTTTTCTCAGGATGCTTTAAAGATTCTTTACCTTACATTTTTGACATTTTAATAATATGTCTAGGTTTAGGTCTGCTTGGGTTTCTTTTATTAGGGACTCTTTGAGCTTCCTGGGTCTGGAGGTTTGCTTCATTCTTCAGGATATGAAAGTGCTCAGCTATTATTTCTTCAAATACAGTTTCTGACCCCTTTTTTCTCTCTTCTTCTGGGATCCCTATAATGTGAATGTTATTTCTTTTGATGTTATCCCATAGGTCTCAAATGCTGTCTTCATTACTTTGCATTCTTTTTTCTCTTTGCTGGTCTGCCCTATCTACTGTTCAGCTGATTCTACTGGAGACTTCATCCATCCTATTCTTGAGTCCCTCTATTAAATTCTTTAGGTCAACTATTGAGTTCTTTGACATCTGTTTTGAGCTGCTTTATTTCTTCTCTTTCTCTTTTGTTATTCTCTTTTTATTCCTCTCTTGTTTTCTTGATTTCCATGGGTATGTTTATCACTGTTGCCCTAAATTTATCTTCAGGCTGTTTGTAGACGTCTGTTGTATTCACATTTTCCCCTGGGTTTTTGATTGGATCCATCATTTCATGTATATTTCTCTGTGTCTTTGCTGTTTGACATTCTGTTTTATGTTTTTGTGGATTAGGTTTTCCTACAGCAGTGGCCTTTTTAAAGGTATTGACTTGCACTGAGAAAGCCTGGATCTTGGTTTGGACACTGGGATTTCTTGAGTTTTGTGACGTCACCACTGGTTGGATTTGTTGAAGTTCTTATGTGGGTCTTCTTTTGCTGTCTGAAAGTTCAGTCGATGGAGTTGGAGTTTGTGTGGGGGATGCAGAGCCTTCCCTGAGTGTCCCAGCTCCCTACCACAGTGACTACCTTGCTGTTGGCCCATAATTGGCAGTCAGGCTGCAATTTCACCTCCACCCACAAGGTCACGATAGTTGGTAGCATTGACTCTCCCTCTGGGAGATTCTCTTTTTCCTTTAAGTCTTAGGGTAGGATTTCCAGTGGGTGGGTTCTGCAGCTTCAGACAATATGGTGGGAAGGGGTGGGGGCAAGCAGTTCCCCTAGCTGCCTTCCAGTTATGGTGGCACCCAGTATAATTTTCTCACCAGGCCTGCCGTTCAAACCACCAGGGCACTGGTGCCTCTTCTGCCCTGTGTCTAAACCCTCTCCCTCAGCTCAGTGTCCTGGTCCTGCTAGGTGGGCTCTCTGCTTCTTTCAAGATTCCTGGAAGGGCCAGTTCTTCCCAAAGTTCCACTCGCTCTGCTGCGGCCAGAATTCTGAGTCTGAGTCTGTGGTATAGCTCTGACTCCAGACGTTTTCACCTACCCTTTGTTGTTGCATTGCTGCTCTGTCTCTAGAGCCTCTCTGCCTGCTTTTCCTCGGTGTCTATTTCTGGAGAATAGGTGGATTTCTAGTTGCTCTGTGGAGAGGGCATGCATCTTGTTCCTACCAGGTCACCATCTTGGCCAGAAGTCTCAAATTTTATTTTTTGTTAAGAGATAATATATCATTTTTGATAAAAAAAAAAAAAAAAAAGGAATGGTATATAGCATGTTGAGTAAACTTTTTTTTTTAAATGGGGGAAAAAAATCTACCAAATTACCAGAAATGGAGAAGAGGAGATAAAAACAGAAACCACTCTATATAGCAAAAGGTAGAAGACAAAGGAAACATGAAAAGAGGTTTAAGACAAAATAAATATATATCTGGAATATCAGTCATGTAAATGAGATAAAATTTTACTAAAAGAAAAAGAGGGTGTACTCCTGTGGCTCCTGTGACTGAGGTGTACACCTTGTAAAGCCCAAGGACCCAGGTTCAGGACCACTGGCAGGGGGTTAAAAGACAAATAGTAAAAGCTACTCAGATTGTGGGCAGGGAACAGACAACATACTTTCTTCAAAACGTAAAGATAGATAGAGTAAATGCCTGCTTCACACCAAGGAGTGTGGAAATGATGGAGATTCTCACTCAGTAGGATTCTTTCTGCCCTACGGTGCCATAGGCCTCTCTGACAGTTTACAGCAGTGATTTAAAATATACATCCTTTCTCCCTGAACCATTTTCAGATATACCCACTCTAGAGAACAGCTGTCTCTGTGCGCTTTTGCTGAAGGAAGTAGATTCATCTCCTATGTGCATTAGAGACCTGGGTTGCAGAGTATTTTTCTGCTACTTTCAAGTCATACATCCCTTCTAATAACCTTCTTTTTTTTTTTTTTAGGAAATGTGCAGCAGGCAGGAAGGAAGGCAAGTAGGCAGGCAGGCAGGAAGAGAGAGGAAGAAGAAGCTTTTTTGTTTTTTTTTAGCTCACATTGGCTGTTCCTCCTAGACATATACTCGAACCCGGGTCCTTGGGATGTGCATGAACTGCAACTGTCCAGAAGCGGCTAACCTAACCGCTGCTACACCAGGATGCACTCTAATAGCCAGTTGAATGAGTGAATGAGAGAAAAAGAGAAAGTAAAACACATCCTATTTCAAAGGTTTTAATTTTTCAAATGTACGGAAATCTTGATACTGAATTTACTTTTATACACTGTACTTTCCTCTATTCCCTCCCCACTAGATAAAGAATCACTGATGTTCTGACTCAGCTTTCCAGAAAAATCAGTGAATGTCTGCATCTGCAGGGCTTTTGCTGGAATTGTGATATGAGACTCAAGAATCTTGAGTGTGGGTCTGTTTAGAAAGTACTACACTGAGTACTCCAGCTCTCAGGGCACTCTGTTGTTACAAGGTTTTAGCAGTCATCCTGTGTCAGGAGTATGAGCAGGCAGTAGTCCTTGTGGACTGCAACGAGAGCCCATCCTTGACCAGTCAGGGGGTGTCAGGTGCAGGACACTAGTGTCTGAGTGAAGGGCGAGAATGCCTGTGCCTAGCAGCACCTGCAGAAAATGGGAATATTGTGACTACTGACCACGAGCATAGGCTGTCAATACAGCCTCCGTATCTCTCCCCAGCAACAGCATTCAAAAGAGCCAAAAAGCAAGTGGGTAGCTTGTGACCCCCATACCCCAACATTCAGTATAAAGGCTTTGCCTCAAATAGAACACCTGAGAATCCCTACCCTGTTGATACTGTTGATACAGTATCTTACAGAAGAGCACAGTGAGGCAAAGAAAGGTTAACAACTTGTCCACGGTCAGAGCTGCTGAGTGGTAAACCTGGGATTCAGAATGTGATTCCAGAGCTTTTTCTAACGGTATCTGTACCTCTGTGTTCTCATTATCACATTTCACATTGGAAAAAGAAAACCTATAAGCAACAGCTATTCTCAGTAAGACTTCATGACTCCTCATGCCTTGCCCTTTGCCTTCCTGTAGCTACATCAGCAAGGTCGATGTGCTGAATATTTTAGTTGCTGCTGCCTATCGCCATGTGCCATCGCTGGACCAGATCTTGCAGCCAGCTGCAGTAACAAGGCTAAGAAACCAGCTTTTAGAGGCTGAGTATTACCAACTGGGTGTTGAGGTAAGACAAAGCTTACTTCTACCCTGTTGTAATCAGTCACCTATGCCTAGCCATGCAAATGGGTATTGCCATCTCTCCATTGTCCGACCTGGGACATGACCAGTGTGCCAGTGTGAGTGTGGTAATAGGGATGGTGATTGGGGAGGAGGATGATTAGCAATAAAGGAATAGAATAGGCCTTTAGAACTCTTGGGCCTAGAGATAAGTACCCCTCACTAAAAAGAGCAGTTTTCTTCCAGGTCTCCACAAAAACTGGGCTTGACACCACTGGGGCCTGGCATGCTTGGGGCATGGCCTGCCTCAAAGCTGGGGACCTCGCTGCCGCTCGGGAGAAGTTCAGTCGATGTCTGAAGCCCCCCTTTGACCTCAATCAACTGAGTCATGGCTCAAGATTGGTTCAGGATGTGGTTGAGTTCCTGGAGTCCACAGTGAGGCCACTCCTGTCCTTGGTGAGAACACAGTGGGTAGAGGGTCCACTTGGGGCAGGAGGTCCAGGAGCAGAAATGACCAAGGAGAGAATCAGTTTCCACTCAGCTGGTAGTGACATTCTTGGCCCAAAGCTGCCAGATTTGGATTTTGTTCTTTTCTTATATATGGTTCGATAAGCAACACAATTAATTTTTGTACAGAAAACTATTTTATAACAAAAATCCCATACCCACATAATCCTATACCCAGACTTTAGTATTTAGATTTTGGTGAATTTTTGTTTTTCAGTTTTTTGTTTTGTTTTCAAGAACAGGTACAAGCAGGAATGAAGGTGAGCAGGGTCAGGCAGGCAGGTAGAGAGAGGAGGAAGAAGCATTTTATTTTATTTAGTTGTTCATCTTGGTTGTTCCCACAAGTCCAGGACATGAACCTGAAACCTTAGGATGTATGTGGGCTGCACCCAACCACTACTCCACCAGTGCACACCTTGGTGAATTTTCTGTTATGTTTTTGAATGAAATTAGTACTATACAGTATTATAATATATGAAATTGTGTGTCCTGCCTGTTTTTCTACCCTTAAAACTGTTGTGTTCCTTGAAATGTTCCTTGAAAGCAGTATTTTCGGAGGTTGCTAAGAACTTACTGAGTTTCATTTTTCCCTCACACACTCTCCTTTCCTGTCAGCAAGATGATGATTACCTCGCCACCTTGAAGGAACTCGAAGCTACCCTTCGAACCCAAAGCCTTTCTCTAGAGGTGATACCTGAAGGGAAGATCATGAACAACACCTACTACCAGGAATGCCTCTTTTACCTGCACAGCTATAGTACCAACCTGGCCATCATCAGCTTCTACGTGAGGCACAGCTGCCTGAGAGAAGCGCTGCTGCATCTCCTCAATAAGGTGAAACTCAGATACAGCCCTCAAAGGGCCCACCTCGCTTGGCCCACTCAACTTCAAGGGGGAGCTGTAACCCCCTTAAATTTAAGCCCATGTTGCACTCCGAGGTCATCTTTGGCAGAATCCAACCAAAATGGAAGATTCTCACAAATCATTATTCAGTGAGTGTGTGACAAGTCATAACCTGATCCCAATTCCCCTCTGCTTAGCAATGACAAATGTGTCCCTTCTCCCAAAGCATATAGCGGAATCAGATTGGAGTTGAGAGCTTGCTTTTGGAAGTGGATGCTCCCTTTGTAGTGTGTAGTTGTTTAACCTCTGTTTCTGCACCCCTCGCAACCTCCTGGGACCCTGTCCTGCTGCTGCCCCAGCTGCTGGTCCACTCAGAGTGGTTCCAGACCCAGTTAGCGCCACAGCACGGATCCTGCATTTGGACCCCAAATATCTAGGGAAGGAGAATGTGCTCTCTTCTTCCTCTCACACCCTCTGTTCCTCCCAGATGGGCAAAGGCACCACTGAAGTCCATCAGGTCTGTGGAGCCATTGTTATGTCAAGTCAGGGCTGTTTCACTGTCATCACTTAACATCCTCTTTTTCAACTGAATGGTCCCTGAAAATTTTCTGAGGAATTGGCTGATTCATACCAAATATCATATAAAATTAAAGGAGTTCACAGTAGATTTTCATTTCAGTCTGCTCACCTAAATCAAAACGGCAGTCAGTGAAAGTTTGCAAATAGATAGATCTTCTGGGATTGTTCCAAGTGAAGTCAACAGTTCGAAGAATCGTGGTAACTATAACTCCAGGACTGTGCCCTCGCCACTCACTGAATCTTTGCTGCCAACAGGGTCTCAAGAATAATGTAAAAATTACATTTTTTGGCGTTTTGTTGCTAGCTCCTTGCCTTGTCCTCAGTTATCAAATGAGGTTTTTCTTTTATGGTGGTTTTTTATCTCTGGCTCTAGCTCTCGAACTGCATCCTTGGGCTTACGTGGTCTACAGTTTAGCTACCTCAGGCACCTGAGCCACAAGGGTGTACCCCAAAATGAGTTTTGAGGTAAAGCTGCTTCTCCCAAGTACAGTTCTGTTCTTTCTAACTTTTGTGGAGTCCAGAGAGTTAAGCTGCTTAATTCCTTATCTTGGTATAAGCTGACGACAGCATCACGCCTGCTTTACCCGCGTCAGCTAGGAAAGAAGCTTTCTTTTTAACTCCTGTAATCTCAGTTACCCTTGAGCTGAAATATCTTGCCTTTATTTTCAAACAAGTAGGAAACAGCAGAAAAAGAACTGTATGAAAAACTCGACTGAATGTCACAAGCATGGAAGGTGCTGTTTCTAACTTGTTTCTGCCCTTTTCAACGCTCTGCCTGCCACACTGCCCCAGAGTGAGCTTCCTAGAACATCAGTACGTGTTATGTGTGTTGCTTATAATGAGGATTATTTTTCCCCTTTTTGAGAGGACTTCAGTCGATCCTCATGACCTCAGGATAAAGTCCAAATTCCTACCACATATGCAGGTCCCCCCAGGGTCAGGCCCCTGTGTTCCTCCAATGTATTTTCACCGCAGTCACCCTGCACTCCAGAGTTACCAAATTACTTAGGTTTTCCTGATTGTACTGTGCGCTTTCTACCTCCATGCATCTACACACACTGCTCCTCCTGCCTAGCACACCCTGCCTCTCCTGGTTTTCTTGAAAAACTCCTGTTTATCCTTTCGGACGCTCACTAGTGAGCATTCACCAAACAGGCAACATAATCTCCTCTTCCTATACACCCCCATTTGACCTGGAACTTAGCTCTGACGCTGCCTTATTCTACTGTACTGCAGCGGATTGTTTGCAGTGTGTCTTTCTGTCTGGTTCAAAAAGGCCTATATTTGTCTTACCTGTGTACTCAGCACCTGGCATAGTGCCGGTTATGAGTCAATGAGTGGATAGATGAATGGATGAACTAGGGATTCATAAGATGTTGCCCTTCTCCGAAATTCCACCTCTCCCTAAAACAATACCCCTGCTTCTTCAAGTCTGCCCTACAACTTTGAGTTGAGGTCTGAGTTTCTCGGTTAGGAACCAGGATCAGGAAAAGAACCCTCACCACTGTGGATATTCTCAGAACTCAGATCTCTAAGCAGCCGGTGCCCAGTCTACAAGCGCAGGTTATCCTACCAGGAGTTTATAGCCAGTTTTCACCTCCATTAGTTACTCCAAAAGTCTAAATGCCAAACTGATTTTCTTTTCTAAACTATGGACTAAAGGTTTATAACTCAGGGTCTCTGAACCACAGATAAGCTTCACAAGTGAAGAGATTAGTACTTAGATATCCTTTCCTGAGGAGTTGACCTATAATTTTTATCATTTATTCATTCATCCAAGAAATGACTATTAAATAAAGGATTATGCCAGGCACCGGGAATACAGCAGTGAGAATAACATCTGCCCTCATAAAATGTAGTAGAAAAGAGACATGAAGATAAAGAATGGGCACGCCCTGGTGGCCTAGAATCTAGTACCCCTGGGAGCAGTCCCACATACATCCCAGGGTCCTGAGTTCAAGACCCAAGGCCAGGGGAACAACCAGTGTGAACAACTAAATAAAAATGAATGAATTCCTTCTTTTGCCTCAAAGAGAGAGAGAGAGAGAGAGAGAGAGAGAGAGAGAGAGAGAGAGAGAGAGAGAGAGAGAGAGAGAGAGAGAGAGAGAATGTGTGGATAAATGCTGTGTGTGATGAGTAACAAGAATAAGAAAAGGTAGGGTGGAGAGATGGTGCACCTTTAAATATGGTACCCAGGAAAGATGACATCTGAGGAAAGGCCTAAAGAAGATTGGCTGGGGTCGGAGCAGGCATTCAGATTATGGAGGAAGCACAGTCCAAGTGGAGGGAATAGCATGTGCCAAGACCAGGATGGCTGGGGCAAAGTGAACTTGGGCAGGTAAGGTCAGAAAGGTAATGGGGGCAGATCATCTACAACTTTGTAGACACTGTGAGAACTTGGTCTTTGTGTTAAGGAAAACCATTGGAAGGTTTTGAGCAGAGGAGTAACATGATCTGACTTTATGTTGTAGCAGAATCACTCAGGTTGATTCATTGTCATTAGGCAAAAAGGAGGCAAGAGTGCAATTAGCAGACCAGAGAGGAGGCGGATGTGGTCTAGACTAGACTTGGGGTCGTGAGAAGTGGTCATATTCTGCATGTATTTGGATGGTAAAGCAGCAAAATTTGCTGATGAATTTAATATTGTTGCAAGGGAGAGGTGACCAAGGTTTTTGACCTAAACAACTAGAAGACCAAAATTGCCATCTGAGAAAGGGATGATTTCAGAGCAAGCAGATTTGGAAGAAATAATCAGGAATGCAATTTTAGGTGTATTATGTTTACCAGAAACCTGAGAGGACATTTTGAAGAGGCATTTAGACATATGCTCTGGTTCTGAAGGAATGAATAGGTTGAAAGTGGAAATTTAGGCATAATCAGTCTTTAAAGCCATGTGACTGTATAAAATGACCAAAAGAGTGAGTGTAGGTAGAAAAAAGACTAGCCTCCCCTTAAGCCCTTGGGAGATTAGGAGGAATCAGTGAAGGAGATTGAAAAGGAGTACCCAGAGAATGAGAATGAAAACCAGGAGAGGATGTGTCTTGGAGTCAAATAAAGAAAACTTTTCAAGGGGGAGGCCGTCAGCTGTGTCAAGAGTTGTTGATAGGCCATATGGAAAACAAGGACCATGAATTAATTTTTAAAATGAACAACATAGAGATCATCAGCAACCTGGGAGGCACTTGCATTGGAGCTGTAAGTGTAAGAACTAGATAAGAGGATTCAAGAGACAGTCACAGGAGAGAAACAGAGCAAGTGTGGACAAATCTGTCAAGTTATTTTTCTGTCCAGGGCAGGTGAAAGTGGAGCAGTCCCTAGAGGGATTCTGAGGGAGCTGTGGCACACGAAAGGTTAAGCAGCACCTCTCAGGGGATGCTTCGTATGTGAGTAGAAGGAAATTTAGAATGGACCCCAGACAATGCCAGACCCAGGCTCACAAATTCTTCTTGCTCTCACCCAGGAGAGTCCTCCAGAAGTCTTCATAGAAGGCATTTTCCAGCCAAGCTATAAAAGCGGGAAGCTGCACGTCTTAGAAAACTTACTTGAATCCATTGATCCCACCTTGGAGAGCTGGGGAAAGTATTTGATTGCTGCCTGCCAACATTTACAGAAGAAGAACTACTACCACATCCTGTATGAGCTGCAGCAGTTTATGAAGGTAATCACAGCCTCGGTCCACTTCTGCCTCTGCGCCTAACACCTTGCCACGCGGAGAGTACGCACGTGAGGGAACAAGGCTGTCCTTTGGTCCCTGGCCTTCCTATTTGACCAACCTTAGAGCAAAGCCGTGTTACTATCTAGCAATAGTAAATAATATTGGGACTTTTATTCTCATCCCAAGGACACAGACTTTAATCTTGTCAGCACTAACATTCTTCAGAAATTAGGAAATGTAAAGGCGAAAAAAAAGGTATGTAGTGGCTTCAACATAAACATGAGACCTGAGTGCAGAATTCATAAGGAATCATGGAGAATTGTCTTTGGAAAGACGCATGAAGGGAGAAGGAACAAATTTCCCCCAGTCTCTTTGAGGGTTCCCAATCCTAAATCACAGAGAAAGTGAATTATTCAGGGCCAAAGTGAGCATGGCCCCAAGTTAAATGGAGAATCTCTTCTGTGGTGGAATAATACCCCAGAGGTCAGCTTGGGCCTGTGATCTGGGATCTCTTGGGCCTGTGAATGACTGCGAAAAAGTAGTGATACAGCTGGTGGTGGGAGTGGTGCCCACAACCAGGTTTCACAGGTGGGAATCAGATCAGAACTCTCATCCCCCTCCACCCTCCAATAGCCCCAGTCTCTGTTGACCTGAACATTCTTTTTTATCTTCTAGGACCAAGTCCGGGCCGCCATGACCTGTATCCGGTTCTTTAGTCACAAGGCAAAAACGTATACAGAACTGGGAGAGAAGCTTTCGTGGCTTCTTAAAGCCAAGGACCACCTGAAGATCTACCTCCAAGAAACTTCCCGCAGCACGAGAAGGAAGAAAACCACCTTCTTCCGAAAGAAGATGACTGCCGCTGATGTGTCAAGGTAACTCGGGGTTTGGGGAACATTCAGGGCATGCAGACAGGCGGGAAATGAGTGTTGCCTTGAAAAACCATAAAACTGCTTAAAAAGCCTTCTTCCTGATGCCCGTGTCTAGGACCAGCCTAGAAAGCCTACAGAGAAACAAGTAGGGGAAGAAATTTGAGGAGGACTAGAATCATGTTTCACTCAGACTGAATTCCAGGCACCTTACAAAAGGCAAAGGAGGTTCCGTGTGTTCTGCCTCTGGCCTGCACGACCATCCTGCCACACTGTTCTCCTCTTCCTCGCTGAGGGCAGTCACCCTGGCCTCCTGGGGGTTCCTCAGCACACCAAGTCCTTCCCTCCTCTTAGCCTTGGTGCTCACCAGTCCCTGTACCTAGAATACAACAAAAATGAAGTAAATGCTCCGCCACTGCCATTAATTGCCTTCGTGGGCCCAATCACTGGATTATGTTTGCTCATTTTTCATCTCTGTTCTAGCCTATGAACTCTGTGAGGGAAGGGTTCATGTTTCTCTTGACCTCTGTTATTGTTAACAGCAGCTCACACAGTGCTTTTGATGCACAGATGCTCTGTAAATACTGTTTTAAAGACTGGACCTCAAGAACCTGTTCCACAGAACATCTTAATGACCATGTCTGTGCAGGGCACTAGACACCTGTTTTTGTCGTCGTACTGCTCAAAGTATTTATTATCTCATTTCCCTATACATCATTTTTTTTGCCTTTCCTATCATCTAAATCTTTTCCCACCCCCCACGCCCCCTAAAGAAAGGTGCCGGCAAGAAAGAAGGCAAGTAGGCAGGCAGGCAGGAAGAGAGAGGAGGACGAAGCACCTTATTTTATTTACTTGTTCATCTTGGCGGTTCCCCCTGGACCTGGGACCCAGATCCTTGGGATGCACGTAGAGACTACGTCAGCCAGAGGTGGCAGACCTAACCACTACTCCACCAGGGTACACCTCTGTTGCCATCTTAATGTGATTTCTCAGTCACCCAGTCCTAGTCATATTTCTCCTGAAGTCCCTCATGAGTCTAAACTATGTCCCCTGTCACCATAGACACATGAACACACTTCAGCTGCAGATGGAAGTGACCAGATTCTTACATCGGTGCGAAGGTGCCGGGATCCCCCAGATCATCACCTTACCTCTGCCGACCCTGTTTGGAAATAACCACATGAAAATGGATGTTGCCTGCAAGGTATGTCTGCTGTTCCAGAGCCCTGGCAGACTCTCCTCTTTCAGAGCGCTGACCACAGTTGTCATTGTCGAGTTAGTATTCTGTTGTTTGTTCGACGACTGTCTCCGCACCAGAAAATCAGAAAATCAGTGATTTTGTTTCTCTTTAGTTCTTAGCACTTTATAGAGTCTCAACAAATACTTGTTGAGTAAGTAAATGAACAAGGGTCCCCATTCTTGACTGAAGGGCAGCTCAGTACTTATGACTTCTTCAAGCACATTTCCCTCTCCTTTTCAGGTCATGCTAGGGGGGAAAAATGTAGAAGATGGTTTTGGAATTGCATTCCGTGTTCTACAGGTATGACTTGGCTTACTCAATATTATACCCAGGGTAATTGGCTCCTGACCACAGTTCCATGAGAAAATTTTTATCCCAAGGAAAGTAGATTTACATGCATATCAAGGGTGAAATCAAGGAGGGGGCTATTACAGAGCTGGGTCAAATTCCAGACTCTAGGCCACTATCAAAAGCCAAGTAACCATGGGACCATGGTGAAGAAGACTTGTTGATCTGGTGGAGGGCAGAATGTGTTGGACACATATCTGAGGAATGGGGAATCTGCACTTTGGGGGACCTACACATACGAATTTATTTTGATGTGCAGAATAAGTTACTACAATTTAAAAAATGAAAAAAAAAATTAAAAAGAGGCAGCTAACCAATGACACATTCATCAAAAGTTGTCACGTACCTGAAGCCAGAAGAGTTTCCCAGAGCTGCTTTTATGCAGAACCTTTGCTCAGCCTTGCAGGGCCGAGTGGCCAGAAGAGGTAGCCAGTGGGTGTCCTGTATAGCAGGAGGGGCCACTAGCATTAAGGGCTGCCCCTCAATCCTCCATCTGGCAGGAGCTGGCTGGAGAAGCATATTTTCTGTTGATTCTCTTAAGAAGACACAGCTGTAACTGTGGTGGGCAGGGGCTGGTGCCAGGCCCTGAAACCACTAAGGAGAGTCCCTCTGGGCCCCTAACTGCACAACTACAAGCAGACACCCAGAGCCCACCACTCTGGGCAGGGGAGTCTCGAATGAATTGTCGGTGTCTCAATGATCAGTGATTTCAGATCTCTTTCTTCCCGCTGGTTTTCAGTGTTGAACAGAGCTCTGCAAACACACATACCCTAGGGGACAGGCAGAGGAGCAGCTCCACCCAGGCCCTGTGGCAAGGACTGCCCTAGTCTAGTCTCCCAGCATCTGTCTGATACTGCCCAGCAGCAGTGTTGGGTGAAAACTGATCAGTTCTGAACACCAGGCCACCTGTTAACACCCCAATGTGTGTCCAGGACAGCAGATACCAGCCCCCAACAGGCATTTCCCAAGGGAAAGGTGACTTGTGGGAGAGGATGGACTGATTGTCTCGAAATTTGATTAAAATATGTTCAGAAAGTAACACAGCAGTAAATTGTGCCATTTTAGCTATTAAAGTAGCAGTTTCTGTGGTTGTTTCCTAAATGTCTGCCTTCCTGCAAAGAGGAAGAACTTTCTTCTCATTATCAGTGGGTTTGTTGTTCCTAAGTTTTCTAACAATCGCTAGGGTTTCTCTATACCAAGCTTCTTAAACGTTGCCTTCCTCCCCGCTGCTGCCCGAGCCCACGGCCCCACGTCCCGTTCCAGGACTTCCAGCTGGACGCTGCCGCCACCTACTGCAGAGCCGCGCGCCAGTTGGTGGAGAAGGGGAAATACAGTGAGATCCAGCAGCTGCTCAAGTGCGTCAGTGAGTCGGGCATGGCAGCCAGAAGTGACGGGGACGCCATCCTGCTTAACTGCTTGGAAGCCTTCAAGAGAATCCCACCCCAGGTGCACACGTCCACACCTTGGTGCTTCCATCTAGTTTGTTGTCTTCAGAACCCCCTCTTTACTTTTCTTTTCCCTAGAATGTACCCGAAACCCTACCAGGTCCGTTTATCTCTCTGACCCCTCTCTAGTTAGCCTCACTCTAATAACTCCTCCTGGAAAGAAAATCATGGTGATGGCCTCTGTGCCCAGAAAGTCTCCCTCAGTATCCTGTTGTCCGGGTGTAACATTTGCACCTGGAAGTGTCTGTGGACGGCGTGGTGGAGCTCCTCCTTGTGATCATGGAGGCGGCCAGGGTGGGCCTGCAGGGGGCCTTTGAAGCATGTTACTATGAACATAACATCCTGTGACTGCGGGGTGACCAGAGTCGCGTCCCTTTGTGAAGACCACACACGAGGCCTCTCAGGAGCTGTTGTTTCTCTTCAGAGTCCCACGTTTAGTGTTATCTTTCTGTTTCTTTCTTGCTCTCATAGCAGGAGCTGACTTTAAAAACAGAAGGGTTGAAGGGTTGGGCAGGCATCCCCGCCCTGGTGTCAGCACAGTAAGCCGAGACTGGTTTGGGGCCCTGGCTCCCACACTGGGGACTCTGTCCTGATGGCTGTGTTTCTGTTCTGCTCAGGAGCTGGAGGGCCTGATCCAGGCAATACATAACGATGACAACAAGGTGAGCATAACTGTGTCCAAACCCTGGCGATGCTCAAGAACAGCACCACGGGTGTGCCTTGTCATCTCCCTTGTTCCCCCGATGCTTCCACACACCCTCCATTTAGTGTCTTTGTACCCATAGGTGGAGCGATGACCAGAAGAGGGGTGTAGAAAAGAGAGGTAGATGGGGACACACCAACATCAGTGCATGAGCCTTGGCCTTCCCATTTCTCTGCTGTTGAATCTCCATTTTCTATGGAGGTGCTCTCTCAGAGAGCCTTAGGAAATCCCTCTCCTCCATCTTCAGGTTGATTGAGTTTCTCAGAGTGGGCAGACATTTCTTCATCCTGGAGGGGAAGGATATTCTCTACAGCAAGAAAAGAAACTCACTCAGCCCTTTGACCCACAAATGTCCTTTGGTATTACATTTCCAGAAGAAGCCAGCGAGCACAGCCTTGTATAATAGAAAACTGGGTGACCTTTGCTTCACATCACCTTTGTGGGAGGTGTGAACCAGGATGTACATATTTACAGCTTCTCTGTTATGATTGACCGCAGGCTCTGTCCACCTGCCATCCAGAGAAATGGGTCAAGAGAGGCATGGAAAACCACTAGCCATGGAATGACTTGGCACCCAAATCCCTTATGACAAAATAATTGTCATGCAGTTAGCTTCCTACACAACCACAGAGCTGTTCCATTGCTAAGCTCTAGCCCGAAAGAGTATTTTTTAGTTGCAGGGTTAGAGATAATATGTTGTCAATATATCTTCATTTATTTCTGCAACATCTTGATGAAATCCTAAAAAAGGATAGGATTCTGACAATCTGGAATGTGGAGAATCACTTTTCCAGAATCAGAATGAGAACCTGACAGCCAGGGGAAACACCCAGGCCCCCTGATTCCCAGACACCAGTCCTTTTCAAGTCTTTAGTGAGCCTCCTGCTCAACAGGACAGAGGCTTTGTCCCTCAGAAGGCAGGCTCTCAAATCTAGACAGTCAGCATTAGTTTTCAGGTTGTTTTTCTCAACAACTCTTCTAACAGTTTTTTTTAAGAGAAGGGAAGCCAGTAGGAAAGAAGGCAAGTAGGCAGGCAGAGAGAGGGAGAAGCAGCATTCTTTATTTAGCTGTTCATTTCGGTTGCCCCCGTGCCGGGTCACAGACCCAGGTCCTTGGGATGGATATGCCACAGCTACAGACTTATTACCTGAGCCACCACCACATTTAAGTGATTTGAGATCTTGCCCAAAACAAGCTTAATTAATTTCTTATTCCAGGCATTCTGGCACAATGTCCTCTTTCCTTTGTAGGCATTTTCCAGTCTCCTCATGACAGTCTGAATGTATGTGGGCACTAAGTGGAGCTAAAGGCCTAGGTGAGAGTGGCTGTCCTGGGGCTGCAGGCAGAGGTCCAGACAGCAGGACTGAGCACTGCAGTGAGCGTAGAACGTGCCAGGCAGCTTCCAGCTGTAGTACATTGTCAGCAGTTGAGCTGAAGGAAGGGAGGCTTCCGTGGCCGTGACAAAAAAGGAGGAAAACATGGAGCGAGGAGGAACCCGCCCCTGCCGCCCCCAGTAAGCAGGAAGGACTGGCACAGGAGAGGCGGCAGCTAGTGGAAGCTGAGGAAGCTTGTGAGGCCTCGCTGTTGCTGGTCTGGGACACAGGCCACCCAGGGAAGTCCCGGTGAGCTCAAGAAAGGAAGAAAGGAGCCCTCACCTCCAGACTGGGGGTTCGTGAAAAGCAGACTGTCCGGACTCGAGACGGGACATTCCCCCCACTCAGCCCGCGCCTGCCCCACGTGATCCGCCTCTGAGCCAAGAAATGGAAGTTAAGTCTACCTGAAGCGAGACCCCCGTTAGATATTTGCTGATTGTGTGTAGGTTTTTTCAGCCCAAATTTTCTGTTTAAAGATTTTCAGTTCAGCAGATTGAAACAGAAATAGAGATATGCGTGCCCATTGGTGGGCGGGGCCAGGTGCGATGATGGTTCCTTTTTCGTTCACTTAGTGCTTATTTGTTGAGTACCTGCTGCAGCGCACTCTTGCACTAGGCTCCAGGAATACAAGTAGTAAGGGTAAAAACAGACGCTACTACCGCCCTCCTGGAGTTTAAAAGCTAGTCAGGAAGCTGCATGTCAGTCAAGTGATCACCCAGATAACTAAAATCACAACTTTCAGCCAGCGGCGCCAGTGAGAAGTTGGGGAAGCGCCAGCGCAGGAGGCAGAGGAGGGCTGGTGGGGAGAGGACTGAGGCCAGACCGCCTCCTGCTGCTGCCTTCTCTCTGAAATGCTCCGCTGCTGTGTCATAGCTCCTTATCTATGAAATAACACACTGTAAATGTTTAGTGTCTGGAGATTTAAAGAGTTGCTCTAATGGAATAGAAGGCAGTGGATTTTCTAATGTAGTAGAAGGCGGACACCTAGTTATCCCCTTGCCGGGCGAGACGTGACATCCGACTGACCTGTGCTCTGGCACAGCTGTGTGTGCATGTTTGGGATTCATCAGTGATGGTTTCCTCTCCACTTTCTCTCACGCACGATTGCCAGGTTCAGGCCTACCTGACATGTTGCAAGCTGCGTTCTGCTTACTTGATTGCTGTGAAGCAAGAGCACACACGGGCCATGGCCCTCGTCCAGCAGGTGCAGCAGGCCGCCAAGAGCAGTGGGGATGCAGTCGTCCAAGACATCTGTTCCCAGTGGCTTCTGACGAGCCACAGCCGGGGTGCCCAGGGCCCGGGCTCCAAGAAGTGACCCCGGGTGCCGGGTCCTGAGAAGTTGCAACAAGAGTGATAGGGACGCTGCCCAGCTCATTCTCCTGGCCAGCAGGACTTCCCTGGCTCCGTCCCAGTCGGAAAGAGCTGGAGTAGACCCTCCCTTCACACAAGTGCCATATTTCTGTAAATTGTGGCGTCTGTGTGTACATCTGGAGATGGCTGGTTCTTTCTACCTCAGCGTGAGTGCGTGTGCAGGCTCCTGTGCACACGTGTTCACGCCCAAGCATTTCTGAACAAACAAAACTCTTCCCCCTCTGCTAAGAGGCACTTTATTTGGGACTTCTCCCTGTCTGAAAACCTTCCCTCCGTTCTGGTTCTTAACTAGGGTCTTTTTCCAGGGACCCCCTCCATGTGGCTGCAGTAGCTCCTTGTCGCTGGAAGAGCTTTTCTAAGAATCGTAGAGCAGTGCCGAACAGATTGCTCTTTGCCCTTCCTGCCCTTCTCAAAATTTAGTGTTGGCTTCGTAGCAAGTGCTGCCTGTGGAAGAAGATATCCAGGTGTCTGCTCTCACAAGCACCAGGAGTCACTGGGAGTCTGGAAGGCAGTCTGAACAGAAGGGCCCGCAGGCGCTGGCATCTGAAAGCAGTGCCTGCCTGCAAGAGACCGGACCTGGAGCCCCCCACACAGACAGGAGGGGCACCATGGCGCCCGCCCAGCAAGGACGGAAGGGAAACCCCTTCAGACAGGAATGCCACAGGGTTGCTTGCAAGCACAGGGCTACTTTTTGTGAATGTCCCTGCCACAAAGTAAGAGACTGTGGCTCCCTTTTGAGAGTCGGGAAAAAATGGTTGCCAGGACCCTAGGAGCAAATGGCTCGAATTTGCCTATTTGAGTTACAGTCCTGTTTGTGCCCCTTAAGTTGGTGGGGAAACTACTTCTTCTCCTGCTGCTCTTCAATTCTTAGGACCAAAGTATGGACACAAAGCCCCAGAGCACTGAGGAAGCAGTACGCTTCTTTGTCTTAACAAGGAGTTGAGGGCTGGGCCTGCAGACAGAGAAAATGAGGGCACGTGAATAGCACACTCCAGAGGGCAGAAAACGAAGTTCCTTTAATATGCACTGACTTGTCTTCCCATTTGGAGAAGGGTCTCACTTTCAGTGACTCGGGTTTGTAAATGAGAAGCCTAGGAAAAGCTCTATGGCTCTGAGCCTCCCACCTGCCAGAGCTCAGCCTCCTGATCTCACGTTTGCTGCTGAACTGAAGCCAAGTCCATATCTCTGGTGCTTAGAAACACTGAGGATTTCCCCCCGCCCCTGGTTTTTTAATAATCACTAATATGGACGTCTGTTACATTCAAAGTTGTGTTCCTGTGAGAGAGGGGAAAGACCAAGAGCATAGTAAATTCTTTGGGGGGGAATTTGACAAGTGGCTTTTCCTTTACGTCATAGAATGCATCCGTCTCCCAGCAAACATGCTGTGGCATCCACTTGCCCTTCTGCATCTGCCCTTTTTGCACTGAACCTGAGCACTTTACATGAATGCATTGCAAATCTTGCAGTCCTTAATATGGGATGTTAAAACCAGATGCTCCTCACCTCGTCCTCTAACTAGTGGAGCTTTGCAGTAGGCAACCATGACCAGACTGACACAGAGGCGGCTTTTGTGCATCACGCTGTGGTCTCCAGCAAACGTGCACATGTCAAGGGCTTGGATGTTGTTCTGCAAGGAAGCCACAATAAAGTGTCCATCATACAAGTTTCCAGACTCCGCGACTCCTTTGTGCTGTCTCGCTGTTAGGCTTCCCTTGTCTTCTGTGTGGAGAGAAAAGTTAGTGGGAAAGTCAGATGGCCTTCAACTCTTACACTTTCTCTAAATGATTCCCATCATAGCTAGTGAGTCTCAGAATTTATCTAAGATTTCTATGAGTTAAAAACTGTTAGTGTACTCTCTGCCACCAGGAAACTTTTTTTTTTTTTTTAACTTCATTTGAGCTGGTTGGTGGATATAGTCAGAAGGTGTAAAAGGTATGTGAAGAATCCCTCCCATCCCTGTCCCTTCTTTCAGAGAACCCTCCCAGAGGCCACCAGTGTTAACCTGTTTCTAGTGTATAATTTTAGAGCTGTTTTTTTTTTTAATATACAAGCAGTAATGACTAAAGTATTACATGGTAAAGATATGACATCCTTTGCCACTACAAACGCTGCAGTGAATTATCTATAATACTTTCTGCATCCCAGGATATGTGCCTTTGATAAATATGACCATTGCCTTCCAGAGACTTGGTCATAGCAATGAACACTTCCACCAGAAGCAGACAGCGACTGCTTTCCACACCCTTGTCCCAATAGTTAGCCTAACGTGGATATTTGCCAGTCTGATGGATGAAAAATGATACTCTGAATATTTTTAAAGGCTGTCATTTTTTTAAACTCTAAATGTCATTTTAATATCAAACAAAGTGGGTCTTTGGAGAAAGTAGAACTCAAACAACCTGAAGTGTTTTCTTGCCACCTTGGACTCTGTTTGTGGTTTGCCACTAGAGCCGTGGCTGGTAGGGGCACTGCTATTCTCCTACTCGCCTAGAAACATGATCTCATCCAACTTCTCATTCAAACAAACTTCCAACACAACAGGATAATGATAATGGTGAAAGTCTACTTGAAAACCACTGGTGTGGATATGGCATCAAGATGTGTCACAGCAAAGAATGCTGGGACACCTGATGTGAATCTCGACTGGGGCCCACTGACAATATTTAGAAATCTGAGATGCTACAAAGTTACCAGATATCGCGGGCAATCACTTAAGCAAAGTAGACCAAAGTCGGTTAACACACTTCATGTTCAGAGAATAGTGATAGAACCTTGAGGAAAATGACTTTTTCTTGATCATCATCCTCACAGTGATAATGTTGACTGGCCCATCTTTTAAGCTGCCAGTTCTTATACAACAAATTCATTCAGTATCTGGTGACTGAATGCCTGCTTTGGTGGAGTGTTTTCCTGTCCCAATTTCTTCAATTGTTATTACTTCTTGGATTTTAATATAAAGTGTTGATGTAGCTATAATATATTTTGCCTTTTAATTTTGATAATTCAAATATTTAAGAAGGAAAATAAAGCATTTTAAAATAGTTTTATATTTGCATTTCTTTATATTTTTATGAAAACTTTTAGTGAAGGAATGCTGCATCATCACATAGGTTTAAGGGACATATGCAGCATCATAAATAAACATCTGTCTAATACATTTTTTACCACCAACAATCCAATTATAAAAACATTTAAATTGCATATACTTTGAATACAACTACATCTTGTATTTTTTAATCACATAGTTAAACTAGGGCTATTAGAACACAAAATATTGGATTATTATAGCAACATAGGTAATAATTTTATTGAGGTGAAAGCCATGTGGAACAGAGCCATCCGCTCACTCCAGTGCCTGCATTGGAGTGTGATATGAGCAAGAAATGAACTTGATTATATTAAGCCACTCAGATTTTAGCACTGTTTGATACAAGCAGTTAATCTTCTACTATTAGAACTAAGTGTTTACCGTGTTCTATGATCTCAGACGTTTTGGCTAAGAGATGCCAAATATCCATATGTAAAAACAAATTGTACACACAGATTAAAATGTAAATGAACACCTGTCTAAGTACCCTGGAACCATTGAGACTGTAACAATGTTAGATCAGTTGTGGGTGATGCTGAAATTAACAGAAGATGACAGCTCTTTGTGGTGGAGAAAATATAATGAAACAGCTCTGAAGAGTTCACTCTGCAGATGAGAAAATAGAAGTTGATGAAGTAGATCAAGAAGACATCTGCCTTAGACCAGCAGTAATGGTGGGGCAAAAGGAGGTTAAAAATAGTAGAAAATCACCAGTTTTACATGGTTCAGCATAATACTATTCTAACAATTAGAATACAGACTTCAATAAAAGGGACAACTTACTGTGTCATGTAACAACAACTCTCAAGGGAAGGAAGCTCCAGTCCTGGTAATTCAGTCACTCGCTACTTTATGCTCAGCAAACCAGGTTCTTTCCATCTTTCCCTCCACCATCCTCAGCACGTAGCCTTGGTTTTAGATTAGTTCAAAGCCACTCAATTCAACTGTGGTAGAATCAGATGTCACATTCAGCCATGACAACATCCAACAAAAGAAGACAAAATTTCTTCCTATGTCTCACTTTTTGGTCAATGAGGAAACCTCTCCCGGAAGCTATCAAGGAGGCTCCTTCCATATCTATTTTCATGATCAAGACACAAGCCTTCACCACAACCAATCACTTGCAAGGGGAATGTGATGGCCATGATGGCCTTGGACAGCAGTTCACAGCTCTACTGCATGTTAGAATCACCTGGGACTTTGAAAAAACATTTGTCAAAGACTAGAAAAATTCAGTGTGAATCTCTGTGGTAAGACATGTATTGACATTGTAAATGTTTTTAAATACAGCAAGGGTTGAAAACACTGCAGTAGGCTCATCAGAATCAAACAGTGGCTGCCAGCAGTGTCTGTGGACATTAATATGTTTTAATTTCTTAGTGAAAATTAAATATAATTTAATATAAAATTAAATATAATTTAATATAAAAATATTCTTTAAAAAATAACTTGAGGGCACGCCCTGGTGGCCTAGCGGTCTAGTACACCCTTGGAGCAGTCCCACATACATCCCAAGGTCCCAGATTCAAGACCCAAGACTGAAAGAGGAGGCAGCGGGGACAAGCAATGTGGAAAACTAAATAAAAGTAAAGTACTTCTTCCACCTCTCTCTTCCTACTTGCCTGCTCACCTTCATCATGGCCCGCACCTTTCCTTAAAAGAAAAAAAAGGGATATTATCTTCTATCCAACCTCAGGGGCACTCTTTCTTAAGGGTTCCTTATATATGGTTTTAGATTGTGCTTTTACATACATGTATATGTGCCCATAGAAAATATATAGTTTTGTAATATGTAATTTTAAAATATAAATCTTATACTGCACACATTGTTCTGCAACTCATCAATGTATCCAAATATATATATATATGTATATATATGTAGAGATGTATGTATATGTGTGTGTATGTATTCTATAAGTATATAATGATTTTAATAGTTATTTTTGAGTAATTATCTCAAAAGCAAGTTTATTGCTCTATTTTATGATTATACCAAAGGTTATTCCATTTTTACCTGATGTATGGACTTTTAGATTGTTTCCAATATTTTGCTAATGAAAGCTATGCCTCCATATACACATATGCTTATGTTATTGCAGATATTAAGTAGAATTGCTTGATGAATTGGCTTCCCCATTTCTTCCACTCATACCAGACATGTATAAAATCATTCATTTCCTAGGTTTTTGCCTACATTTTCTATTTTTTAACAATATTTTGTTGAAAAATGGCACCACAGCATCTTGTTTTAATTTGTAGTTCTCTGATAACTAGTGAGGTTAAACATCTTTATGAAGACATATTGACCATTTTTATTTCTTCTGTGAATTTCCTATTTGTACCTTTTGCAAAGTACTCTCTCAGACACTGTCCTCTTATTAAGAAGTAGAGAAACTGTGAAGGCAGTGATCCTGGGGCAGCTAGAAAAGCACTCCAAAGCAAGGATGTCTGGGCAGCTATAATCTGAGCCTTTTTCAGGCAGAATCTTATCTCCTGTATTCGAAGGGGTCACTCTGTCAGGGAGGAAGCCATATCCATATCACAACTAAACTGAAAGAGAAAGTAGCTCTGTGCTCATGAGACAATCAAGGAACGTATGTGATGGTTGACTGGAGACTCAGCCACCAAATTCCCAGGGTTATTTCTGCTGAGCCAAAGCCTTTCCCTAGCTTGGTTGTCAACTTGGGCAAGTCCCTTCTGGAAGCATGACAAGAGTCCCAGGTTGACACTTGTTCTTCTCCATGGCTGGGCAGACTAGACAATAGTTTTGGTGTTGGGCAGGAAGCTGTAGAAAAGCGAGATGAGGTCTGAAAATGAGATCATTTCACAAGAGTATTGCCAAGGAGGGCTGAGTTCTGTGGGCACACTTGAAGACCATGAGAAAGAATGGAATGCATGATCTGAACAAGGGGAGCAGTTATAGTTTAATATTCTGAAAAGACCCAAAACCCGTAGACTCAATACCCCCAATGCCGTTTTTTTGTTTTTTCTTTCTTGCTGCTCAGCAATCCCATGTTGGTGTCACGCTGTTTGGTATACATCCAACAGTTCGGTATAGGCTGGAAACATTCCAATTTCTTTTCCTGGCCAAACAATACTTCACAAAACTCTAGATGAGAGGCTGTATAGCATCACATTAGGAGGAACCACCCCAGCCCCATGCCACGTTGAGCTAGCTGAGATGTGCCACTTGCCAGGGATGGCAGGAAATGACCCATGCAGTAGAGAAGGTCTTCTGGAAGGCAGGGGACGTACTGTGTGAGGGAGAGGGAGCAGTCTTCCCCAACAGACACTTGCTACTTAACTGCTGTCATCAGAAAACTGGAGATAACTACAGTCTTGTGAGGACAGAGAGTCCTAATTAAGGTAAGTGCTTTATGTTAACTACTATTCTTACCCACTAGATAGGTTAGAAGGGATGAATCCCAGCCCCAAAAGAGGCATTGGCTTAAGTCAATTAACATAGCTCATCCCTAGCCACGGTGATTGGTTCAAGAGGGAGCCCAGTATTTATTCAAACCAATAAGGCACAAGGAGATTTGCTGGGGCTTCTGAAAAGAACAACTTACTCTCATGTCAGAAGGACCATTTCACTTTCCCTGATTTGAATGAACCATGAGTAAAAGATTTATGAAACAACCAGGGAAACCTGATAAGTATTAACAGTGTTTTTAAGAGTGATAAAGGTATTTAGTTTTATAATACATAAAGATTCTTATTTAGAAACACCTTAATATATTTATGGGCGAATAGCATGATATTTAGAATATGCTTTTAAATACCTCACCCCAGCTTCCCAAAAAAAAAAAAAAAAAAAATGTCCTGGGGGAGATAGATGAGACAAGATTGACCAAATGTTGGCAATGTTGAAACTGAATGATGGATAGTTGCATACTATTTGGTCTCCTTTTTGATTTTAAGTTTTCATTTGATGAAAAGTGTTGTTTTTAAGTAAGTCTATTCGCTGTGGCAGAGAAGGGCATGTTCCTCGTGTGACCTGCCTCGGGCGCTTTGGAACTACAGCCAATAGGGTGACTTCTTGGGTCAAATGGTTGAAAGATTAAGCACATTCCCCTGCCTCTTCTTGGTGACCTTCACACGTGAAGGCAAGAAAAAGGGCTTCCTGGCCAGAAGACGGAAGAGCTATGACTTTAGGTAGAGGAATTATCAGAGCTTGTTTTTTCTCATCTATGTATAGAATTAAATGAAGTGTTATCCTACCTCTCATCTTCATCTACGGTGGAGCTCAGCATCAGCATAATTTAAATCATTCTCATCACTTCTTAAATAATAAATTAATATTAGAGCTAGAATAAAGTGAGAAAATACCAAGTTGGAGTATCTTATTTTTCACTCAGATGCAATTCTAAGAAGACAGTGGCTGAAGCGATAGGGTGAGATACTATTCACTAAAATGGAAGACTGGTTTCCTTGCACTGCTCCACTTCTCCCTTACAAGATGACCAATAAGGCAATACAATGAATACATAGTCTTTATTGTCTCTAAAAATTGAGGTAAGGAGAACATTTTAGAAAAAGAAACCATCTGCATGACTGAGAATGGGAAGATCCAAACTTACACATGCTCTGTATCAATTCTATCTCAACAGAGCTGGTAAAAATGTCTTAAAGAACTGAAAAATGAAAATGGAAAGGTATAGCTCCACATAGTGGTTCTAATGTGCACAAATGAAGGAATCAAAGTTGACCACGGTCAGCCAAGACTTTCCTGAAGTGGTTCAGACTCCAAAGTTATGACTAATATTTCAAAAAGTATAGTAATCTGTCAAGAGTTAAGTCTACAGTCCCTGGAAATATGTAATACTGATATTTCCATCACCTCAGCCCAATTTCCCAGGTTCTTCTGCCATCCCCATGCATAGCCTGGGAGCTGTCCAGTCCTGTCCCAAGAAGGTGGTCAACTCAGTCAGTCTTGGAGAAGAATGTTCTGGAAGTATGACCTTCTCATGCCGGAAGCCAAGCTCACCAGAGAGTTGGGTTTAAGAAGTTTCTAGAAGGATCAGGAGAATCAGAACAATCAGGATTCACAACAGCAGCTATCCACGAGGACAGCCCTTCATGGTTGACATTCTCCTTGGTCCCCTTTCATAATGGCATAGACTGGGCCCAATAAAGCTGTAGCTCTTCTACCGACTCTATTCCCACTGGATTCCTAGAAGTTCACAGCTGGTGACCCACAGGCGCTCAGCTGTCTTGTTATTTAAGGCCCTTGGAGACACATAGGTCTTCTTGCAGTCACTGGAAAACAGAAAGAGCATGAACACTCCAGAGTGAAAACTGACAGTCTTAGAAAGTCTATGCCTTCTTTCTCAAAATACATTCCTGAGTGCATACTGGATGAAAAGAAATGAACTATTAAAATACATTTTAAGTATATATTTAAAACAAATTTGTGATAGAGCAATACATAGGTTTCTTTATTACTGTATTCTATTATCTAATGTTCACCCAGATTGCAAAGTAGTAGTGAGCAGAAGTGATATTTTGAAATATCTGCAGCTACAATGTGATGTGAAAAAATGTATATAATTTTATACATTTTATTATATGTTTTACTGGTGACAAAGTCACAGGTATCACCTGTAGTTCACTTTCATTCATAATAGAAGGAAATGCCAATTTTCAGTTGGAAGTTAATGAAATTAAAAATAAAATTTTCTCTCTATCCAAGTCCACAGACCCTCTTGAACCATCCACAGACTCACCTGTGCCCCATGAACCCAAGAGTAAGTACCCCGGTTTTGTTTTAGGAACAGGAGGCTTGAGATTAGCTGAAAGAGGAGGTGGGAGCACAGTGCTCTTAGTATTTTTCTTTAAATAGTAATTTTGTTAATGATCAAAGTTCTTAACAAGCACATCCTGTTGGAGCAATGGTTGGGTCAACTACCTCCAAAGGACACAGGCAACATACCCCTGGGTTCAAGTCCTGGGCCCAGGAGAAGCAACCAAAGTGAACAACTGAAAAATAATAAGTGCTTCTTCCTTTGCTCTCTTCCTGCCTGCTTACCAACTACTGCCTTCACTCCTGCCTGCACCTTTCCTTTAAAAAGAAAAGTTCTTAACAACAGAACTTGGAAAATACGGTGCTAGTAAAGAACAACCCATTATTTCACTGATTTTCCTGACATGCTTGTTTGCTTTATTTGTGTACACAGTCTTTTATGTAAAACTGGGATCATACTGTAGTTTGGGAAGGTGATCTTTCTTTTGTTAAAAGTATGCATTTCAGGGTGCATCCTTGTGGCTGAGGTGGCTAAAGTACAGACCACTGTAACGCCCAAGGACCAGGACAGGCAGGGGTAGTAAATTTTAGTTGTACCAGTAAATAAATACAAACATTTTTATGTTTGAAATGTTCGGTATACCTTTAAAAATGTTTTTAATAATAAAGAGATACCTAGAGTAAAAGGTTAAAATCTTCCTTCACACTAGCCCTGACTTTTTTCAAACTCCCTGGAAGTAACCACTACTTGAAGTTTTCAAGGCATCTTCCAGATTCAGTTTCTTCGTGCAGTTTTTTCCTTACCACATTACATCAACGTATTCCCATTAACCATATATCACTTGCAAATATTTTACTTAGTGACTATATAATATCTTATCACGCACTGAAGGCAGTGGCATTACAGACCCAGACCCCAGGGTAGCCTTGTCCAATGGGAATCTGATGCAAACCACCGCCATTCGTGTGAGCCACAAATTTCCAAGGCAAAAATTTAGAGTGCGTTTTAAAAAGTAAGACGACAGATGAAATTAATTTGAGTGATATTCTTTCTTCAACCTAATATGTCATTAGTATAAAAATTATTAATGAGATGCTTGACATTTATTTTTTCACACTGTGGCATGCGGTTCATACTTGCTACACATTTCAATGTGTATCGGCAACGTGACCACTGCCCAGTAGCCATATATGGCCAGTGACAACCAAACTGAACAACCCAGCTCTAGGGTCAGTCTGCTGGGAATTAAATCCCAGGCCTGCAACCTATAAACTCCATGACCATAAGCAAGTTGCTTTAATTATTCTGTGCTAATGCTTTCTACCTCCCAGAGTTGTGATAATTATATAAAGTAATGCATGTGAAACATGTAGAAGAGTACCAAACACACTTGTTAAGAGCTCACACACTAGCTGTTATTGTTTACCCATTCCCCTCTTGTTGGACACGGAGGTTATTTGCAATGGTTCACTGAATAAATGGTGCACCAATGAGCAGCCTTGAACAAAGTGGTATACAGAACAGATAGGGACAGACCAAGTCATGAAATGGAAAGGAGATTTAACCCTGGGCTGCCCTTTATTCTTAAACTCTGCCCGCTGAGTTTGTGCTAGACAGCACTGATGTATCTACTCCTACATCCCAATGGATGGTGCCCATCTTGGTAACATTGCGAGACAAAGTTCACCCTGAGAAGAGGTGACCTTGCTCAGGACAGTCTTGTCTGACAGTTCCCAGAAAGGTGCCAAGTATATCTGGAAACATGACACACAGGTATAAAATAAAGCCATAAAACAAATCTTGTCAATGTTCTGGTTTCCTTGACTAGGAAACAGTGGTGTTTATGGCCCAACCCAAGCCTGGATGCCACCATTTGGCATGAACACAGCCACTCAGTGTGCAAATCCCAGGGAGCCCTGCACCTCAACACACACCCAGGTGGTGGAAAGGGCCTGTGCTTCCTCCACGCACCTGAAGTACTTGCCGCTCAGAGGCTCTAGGTCCTCAGCCAGGGCGCAGTGCAGACTGGTCTGCGCCCCTTCCCGAGCTGACTTGACAAAGGGGGAGAAGAGCCGCCACAGCAGGCACAGCAGAAAGGAGTGTCGGACCAGCTCCGAGTGCACAATGCCTGGGTGCACGGCATAGGTGGTGACCCCCGTGCCTAGGGCAAAGAGGACACTGTTAGGTCAGATACCAGAACATGCTCAGAGTCCAGGAAACAGCTCCTCTCCTGTGGCAAATGCACAAGAGAGAAACTGTAAACCCAGGATGCCGAAGGTGCCACTCCTAGCCTAGCCAGGGAGAATTGAATCAGATAGATCTCTCCCCTTCTCAGCCTTCTGTGCTTCAAAAGGAGTGCTTGGTTAAAGATCTTTCTATTTCAATGTCCCCTTTACTCTGTGGCATATGTAATAATCATAGGAATGATGTATAGTAGTAGTAATAAAGGGGTGAACTATGGATGGTGGTATCTTTGAAATTTCAACTAGATAAAGTTCAGGGGTAGCAATCTGGTTGGAAAATAAGAGGCTAGGACCTTGTTTCGAGCTGCATTTGCCTGGCAAGTACATTTTAGCGTGTAGATTGAGGGATGTGGATGGAGATGATGAGGATTAACATGTTCCCAAGACCCCACTGATGCCTCCACTATATTTAGGACTTATTATGTGCCAGGACCGTGCTACATGTTTTATATTATTATATTATCTCATATGTTAATATAATGTATTAATAATAATTATTAATAATATTCATAGTCTCATTAATATTATTGATAATATCATATTAAGATGCCCATTTACATTCCAGGACACTGAACTTTATCACAGAGAGGTTAAGTAAATTACCGAAGATCATACATGGCAGGCGAATATAAGAGCACGGACTCTCCTGTTAAGAGTGTCTGGACTTGAATACCAGCTCAGCAAGACACCTTGCTTGGCTAGTTTCTTAATATCTGTCTGCCTTGCTCTTCATTTGTAGAGTGGGGAAAAAATATCACCTAACTCATAGGAATATTGCATTAAATGAGTTAAAATATCTACAGCCTGTGACAGAACTCTCAATGACTAATGTCAATTATGTATTTTAATGCTTTCCCTATTCTACTGTATGCACTCTGATAGTAAATACCATTGCTTCCAAACTCTGGTTTATTTACACTTGCAAATGGCTCCCCATATTCAGAGAGGTCAGAGCCAGCAGTTCATTGTAAATTCACGGAAAACTCGGAATCATAGAATCAAGAGCAACCTCACCTCATTGTCTAGCTAAGGGGGAAAAAACAAGGAGCAGGGAAGTTAAAGATCCAGGGTCCCACACACACACAGTTTGTACATGGTAGAGCAAGAGCCAGGGGTCTGAAGTCCAGTCCTCGGCTCCCTGACTCAGGCAGCGGCAGCTCAGAAGTTCAGCTCATTATGTGAACCTCAGCAAGTGACACAAAGGAGCAGCCCATGCTCTAGTCCTGCCTCTTTCACTTGCACCAGCCACAGTCTTGGACCTCAGTTTTGACCTAAAAAATAGTAGTATAATAATAATACCTGATCTACCTGTTGCAAAAGGTTGTGAAAATCAAATGAGATAACAGATATAAGTTCCGACATAAATGAGAGACAACTTGATGAGGCTCAGTTGTAAGCTTACTGGGCAAGAACTCTGTTTATCTTCCATTCATAACCTCATTCTCCTTAGCGCATAGAGCTACCCCTGAAATGTGCATGCTTGACATCCTGTCTTCAGAAGTTCCTGTTAACCTCTAATGTGTATGAAGACCCTATTTTCGCTGTCTCAACCTGAGCCCTTTGTATAGACTTACCTTTGAGCCTCTTGGCCAGCGCCCGAGTAAAAAGCACATTGGCCAGCTTGCTATTAAAATAGGCAAATCCTCTGTTGTAGTTCTTCTCGCTCTGGAGGTTGTGGAAGTGAATCTTGCCCAAATAGTGTGCAACTGATGACAGGGTCACCACCCGTGCCGGAGCAGATGCTTTCAGCTGCTCCAGGAGCAAGTGAGTGAGAAGGAAGTGGCCTGTGAGGAGAGCCAGCAAGGGAGATTAAATTGTGGAGTGGCAGCCCCCACTCAGGATGTAGGAAGTGATTACAAGACTTCAGCAGTAGCTCACTGTCTTCTGGGACTGAATAAATTGATACTATAGGTAATTCAGTGCTAAGGTCAGTCCACTGAGTTAGAGGATTCTGCCAGGAAAGGGATAGAGATATACTCTAGGTAAAGCAGTACAGATGTAATCTGTACTCATTTGTACCTCTGTCCTTGCTCCAGTCAGGAGAAATGTCTATTAGCTTTTCTGATCCCACTCTAGCTGATCGCACACTGTTGAGCGCAGATACACTCATGGAGAGAAGGACAGATGGAATTGTCAGGGAAAATAATACTTGCCTAGGATCAGAGAACATAATCCATGACTCCCATACTAGAAATATCACCTTGAACTCTGAACCCCAATTCTTGCATACTGTAAGGCCTCAAAGATATGTCACCTCTATAGACCAACGCTTGGCTCTCTTGGCCCTTAGTTATGCATGCGACCCCTCCAGCCCAACAAAGACTCCTAGTTGGAAAGTTTGCACTGTCATTGCCTCATCTAAGAATCACATTCTTCTTCCAGGTATCCCCCAAGTTTGGGGTTTCTTAATGGTATGGATAAAGGATCTCAATTTTATGGATTAGTCAAGAGAGGGATAGAGAACCAAAACCAACATATCCAGTCTGTTGGAATTCTGGGCTCTATGAAGACTAATGGAGATTCTTAGAACTGATATAGAATCACTTCCCCACAGAAAACAAGATGGCATATGCTTTGCTTTTCAGTCACTCAAAGGTACTTACCTAGGTGGTTGACTCCAAGGTGAGTTTCAAAGCCATCAGCTGTCTTGGAATAGGGACACATCATCACTCCTGCATTGTTGATTAGAATGTGGAGCTGCCTCTCCTCTAGAGCACAACCAGGAGACACCACGGTTAGCAAAGAATCTGCTAGCATCTTCTCGCAGTCCTGAGAGGTCCACTCTGATTGGATTTCTAATTTTAGCTACTGATATTTTGGGGGTCACCTCTCATTTACTGAGCAAATGAGTACTGAATGCAGATTCTGGGGTCATTGTGCATACAGTAGTACCACAAGACAGACATGGTCCCTGTCCCTCCTGGAGTTCACAGTCCTCGGTAGCAGCTGCTCCTTTTGCAAGATCCAGAAGGATTTTGGCAGTGGCACAATCTCATCTAGTGCCTGTGGCCACAGAAGGTTGATTTTCAGGATTTAAAAAAAAAAGAGTGGCATCAGGACCACACCTTGATGCCAAGGTGCAAGTCCAGACAAGGAGATGATACTTCCAACATTCCATTACTGATGCAAAAAGATGATAAGGATCCTGCCCATCTTGTCCACCTCCAGCCCCTTTGCCAACTCCCTGCCCTGCTGGTCGGTGTGGTAGAACCTGTCGGATGGGATCAGTGATGATTCTGATGGCCAGGGTCAGAGAGGTCTAGGGTGGAACACATATTCCCACACCCAGTGCTCTGCCTTCTCCCCCAGGGCCTCACCTGCCAGAAAGCCCTCGGCAAAGGCTCGAATGGATTTGGTATCAGATAGGTCCAGTTTGCGCACCAGCACCTGGGAGTTCTTTGTATCAGCTCGGATTTCACTGGCGGCAGACTCTCCTTTTAGCACATCTCTGCAGGCAATGTACACCCGGGCTCCTGGGATCAAAAAAGTCAAGGCAATGTGTTCAGACCTCAGACTAAGAAGAGGTATAATCAGTGAGCTTGGGACAGTGGACAGAGCCTCCTCTCCGCTATCTCTGAAGCAGTGAGTGTCTATATTGCTGCTTGCAGATTCTCACAAATAGTACCTCTCAGTCTTCTTGATTTCAGCTTAACTCCAACTGGAAGCCTGGTTTTTACACCCTGATATTTAATATTACTTGATATCTCCTTTTTCAGCAATGAGCTTAGTCAGTACTCTACAGGGACATCACTTTTCCTTAGGGAAGGAGCTGGAGGGAAGAGTTGAAAGTCATAGAGTGAGTTGCTGTCACAGCAGGGCTTGAATCCTAGGTGCCTTGAATCCAGAGCCAGAGCCTCCCAAACCAGGAAGAAAGACACGTAAACATGGGCAGAGCCCCCAGTGAGAAGGGCAGGAGTCACTCCCTTGTGAAGATGAACAGACTTGCCTCTGCGGGCGAGCTCTCTGGCCGTCTCCTTCCCAATGCCTGTGTTGGCGCCAGTGATGATAACCACCTTCCCAGGGAGCTGCACTTTGGTTGTGCACACCCCACCAGCAAAGAACTTCCTATAGGTCAAGGAAACAAAAGCATTCATGCACAATTTTTCTCAGTCTTGACAGAGATACATAAAATCCATCCAGTCCCCAAGAGGGACTTCATTAAATTGTCATTTGAAGACCTCAGAAGGTAATTTTTGAACTAATCTTCATTGTCCTGGACAAGGGAGTCTTGTTCATCAGCTCAGGTTGGAAGGTCATGTATCTAGATAACAGAATAAATGCTTCTGAATCAGGACCAATGGAGGCCTTCTTTGTTAGATAAAAGAGATCACGCTCTTATCTATAGAGGTGTCTGGAGGTCAGCTTCCTTCTCTGCCCCAAATCCCAAACCTTTGAGAGCTTATTTGGAGGTTCTCGCAGGGGAATGGACTACTTGTATGTCTTTGACAGAAAGCAGTTCACCTTTCTTGGGTCATTCTCTTGGATAGCCATTCTCTAAGAATGTGTGAAATATGAAAAGGTATTTGAGCCCTGAACTTTCTACAATCAGGAAGCAAGCTGGGAACATTACTCAACTGGAATACTCTTCAAACCTATTTCAAAGATAGTGATGTGAAAATAAAGATATCCCAGAAGTCATTGCCAACATCTAGAGGGAACAATGAACTAGAGATCACAATAGAGAAAGCTCTATTGCCAAGGACAGGGTGATATCATCGAGATGGCACTATGGGAGTCTCCTGAAATTTCCTCTTGCCACAGATCCATTAATTATGCAGCTACACATGGAATAGTGTCCTCTTAGAGAAATCCAAAAAAGATTCTGTAATTTCTACACATTGGGTGACAGAGAAAACAGGTAGGGAAGTTTGAGACATACTCTCACCATAAACCCACACACAAAAAGAAACAAAAACATATGAGCAATGAGCATTAGTAGAATCAATGACCCTGAGCCACAGGTTTCAATAAGCATCAATTAGTAAGTGATGGCCACCATCCTGGAGGGCTGCCGTATATTCAAATGCCGCTCTTGGGCTGACTCTCCAGCTTGAGAGTGTCAGCATCTTCAGAGGCACCCTGCCATCCTATTAGCTATTTCAGTATGGCCATTAGCATACAAAGTAAAAAACTTTCCTTGTTCATATCTCTGTGCAGAGGACATCCTGTTACAGAAAGTTGACAGTTTCCAAAAATGAGGAGGGAAGAACTAACATTTCCTGAGCCAACTGCCAGGCACTGGACACTTTCTATAGGTAATTCATTTTAATCCCCTCAGTCACTCTGTTAATATCCCCATTTGACAGTGGGAAAAACTGAGGCTAAAGCAGTTCAAGTCCCTTGCTAACCGTGGCAAAATGAGAATTTAACCAGTGTCTACGACAGGATCCACAGCAAAACGCTGCTCTAAAATATGTCCATTTAACCTTCATTATCGTCAGCAATTGTTTAAATTCTGCACTCAGAACACACATTGCCATGACACCTCTAGAAATCCTGCAGCAAAGAAAAATCCAACCCAAACAGAGAAATTCATTCCTAAACCATAGCTGAGAGTCAGCTCAAAGGATAAAGAATTTGTTTCTGTCCCCAAATGTTTGGTATTTGACATGATGTAAAGATCACCCCTGATAACCCAGGTGTGTCACATTGACGAAGGACCATGAAGAGAGGGAAAGCTTCAGAGAGATCCAAGAAATAGAGTAAAAGAGCCAGGAGCTCCACCTGAGTTGCCTTTCAAGCTACTTAAGAGCTATCCACTAAGCCTACCGCCAGCATCAGAATACAAACCAGCCCTTCCTCGCTCAGCCGCAGGTGCTTCCTTCTCATTTTCCACTGTGGTGTCTATTAACTACCTCCGCCCTTTCTGCCTTCTCTGCCCTTTCACTCCCTTCTCTGCCCTTTCACTCCCTCGGCCTCCAACCCTTTCTCTTCTTTCAGCAGCTAAGAACCCATCTGTTTACAAGCTCCAAGATTTCCAATTCAGAGCTTTGAAAAATATTGTACGAGTTGCTGAATTAAGACAAACCTGACCGAAGAGGCTGTGATATACAGGAAAGAAAGGAAGGAGGTGAGCAGTCCCATGATAACTAGCATCTTTTCCACAGCAAAAGCAACTTCGGCTCCAACTCTGGCTCAGGTTCCTGGTCTGGCTCCAGCCACGGGCAGCTTCTCTCTGCTTTGCCCTCCTCGTAATCCTCTCGGTCCTGGGCGCTCTGCCGGTGCTCTAGGCTTAGCCCAGAATTCTATTTAAATCCAAGATCTGTCAGAGCACAGCCTGCTGGGAAATGTAGTCCGAGGGAAAGGAGCTGGTGGAAAATACAAACCCTCACACTGGCCAAAAACAAAATATAAAGGGCGGGGGAGGGGCAGGACAGGAAACTGGAGCAACTGCCCCCTACTTCTCCCACTGTCAACTATATCTCTTTCCTAGGGAATGTGTTCTCTGGAACACCTACCCCCCCACCCCCCAAGCTCTTCTCCTGCAATACTGAATACTTTTAACTTTATCAACAGACTCCATGATACAAGTGTGGTTTAACACAGGTAGGATGAAAATAGGAAAACCGGGAAGAGATCCCCCAGGAGAATGGTGAAGGAAATTAGGAGAGTGGTTTTCCTGGGTGAGGAAAAGGTAGAGAGTCAGGTTTTCAGGGCTCCCATTGTTACTGAATCAAATCCAAGACTCCCTACATTTGTGAAGGTGCTCTTCAGTTTATATTGAGTTTGTCCGGAAGCAGCATGTACTGATGTGGAGTAGCCTAGAGAAGAGGTAAGAAGAAATATAGGACATCTATAATTATGGGAATATCTTGCTAAAACATGTGTTAAATATAACAATCCAGGACTACTATCAGGTGATTAATTAGTTCTACCAAATGTAAAAGCAAGTTATTAAACTATAATAATTTAAGCAGTGTGGTATAGACAGGTGGATAGTCAAACAAATCAAGAGAACAGAATGGAAAGCCAAGAAGTAGGTCCAAGTATATGGACATTTATATACAATGAAGACATTATTTAAACTGGGGAGAAGGGGAAGATGGATCATTTAATAAATTATTATAATATCTAGGTATCTAGTTGAGAAAAACTAAACAATCTAAAATTTCAAATAGATCAAAGATATAAGCATTCAAAATGAAACCACTGATTAAGAAGAGCCATTGCACAAGTGTTTAAATAAGTTTAAGGTGACAAATGACTTTTCTAATTAGATGGGAAACCCAGAAATTCAAAAAAGGAAATCTGCATGATAAAACCACCATATACAAGACAAGATGACTAAGAAATTGGGAGTGGGCATGCTCTAGTGGAGCAGCGGTTAGGTAAATCACCTCTGAAGGAGCACAGGTCACATACCCCTGAGTTCAAGTCCCAGGTCTGGGTGGGGATGGGGAATAACCAGCGTGAACAACTAAATAAAAATAAAATAAAATGTTTCTTCCTCCTCTCTCTTCCTGCCTGCCTGTCTCTGCTCACCTTCATTCCTGCCTCCACCTTTCCTTTAAAAAAGAAAAAGAAACAGGGAGTGGTGGTAGAGAGTCACAACCCATGCTGCACGGTCTAGTCTAGTTTATTGTAGCAGCACACCTACAGATCACGAAGAAAAAGAATAAAAACCCCAACAGCAATAACAGTCACGTGAAAAGATATACAAGTGGCTCTTCGACTTCTCTCATAGTAAGCGAGATGTAAATGAAAATTATAGTGGCGACGACTTTGTAATTATTAGGTTGCAAAAGGTCATAACTTGGTGCACTGTCAAGAGTATGAGGGAATCAGGATGGTTGCTAGTGGGAGAGCAGACTGTTACAACCTCCACGGAGAAGTGTGGTAACACAGGTGTGCACATCCTCACTCCACTTCCAAGTGTTCATAAGGCTGTCATTACAGCACTGTGAATAATTTTCAAACAGTTCCAAAGCCTTTTAAATATCCACTAATAGCATGATGAATAAGTACTTTTTCTTTTCTCTTTTTTTCAAGGAAAGGTGCAGGCAGGAATGAAGGTGAGAAAGCAGGCATGTTGGAAGAGAGAAGAGGAAGAATCATCCTTCATTTATTTTTATTTAGTTGTTCATACTGGTTGCTTCCCCAACTGGACCTGGGACTCAAAACCAGGGTTATGTGACTTGCTCATTTGGAGGTGGGTGACCTAACCTTTGCTCCACCAGGGCAACCTAATACTTTTTTAGCAGGTTAATGTGGAACACCTCTTGAGACACAGGAGATGAAAAAACAAGGAGGCAGTGTTTACAATATGCAACCATTTGTTTTAAAAAGGGAGGGAATATAGGATATGTTTGTTTTTGTATGCATAAATTTCCTCAGAGAAGAACCCAAGGAATAAATGACTATGGTTGATTCCTGAAGGCAGGAGGACAGATGTACAAAGAGGCTTCTCCCTGAATGAACCCTTCTGTATCTTCTGACCTTATAACCTATGACTTTAAAGAAAATTCAATGAAAGTTTTGAACAAAAAACCCAAATCATTTTGAGACAGCTTACTGATTTATTTTTGCTGAATTAATCTTTGCAGTGTTCCAGCAAAAAAAACTATTTCTCAAGTTGGCATTGAGATGTTCTTAAATGTGCATTTCTGCCTCAGCAAAGCCACCGTCACCTACCTCATCATTTTGGCCAACACCAAAAAAGGCCAATCTGATACCTGAATTTTAGGAACTTAGATTCAAGTCCAACAGAGAAAGAGATGAAAACAATGTAGGAGCCAGTGCACAAATGGACCCGAAATTTAATGGTGAGGAAGCAATCATCACTTGCAACGCCTTTGAGAGGGGACTCCACCACTGGCAAACTGCGGGTGAAAAGGTGGCTCCATTCTCAGACCAGAGGATAAGACCACCTCGGGTAAGAAGGTAACCTCACTCTCAGAGAGCGGGAAATTGTCTGGGAAACTGGCCCACGGTTAGACCTTGACTCCAAATTGTTCAAGCAGGATTATGCTGTGCTGGTCTTCTGACTGCTCTAATCCTGATAACATGATTTCAGAAAGAAGCCTCTGGCACTAGAGCAGGAGGCAAAAGTACAAATCTCCTTCTCTGCCTCCCCTCCCTTAGACTTTAGGGGAGAGTAGCTGGCTCAACATCCATTATATCATTCTGCCTAACACCTTACACAGGCTTGATTTCAGAAGAGTTCTAACATTCATGAGCCGAATGCTGCCTGTGACCCCTCTCAGCCCTCATCCAGCCTCTGACCCAGCCTCCTCCAAGTTCTTGCAATACTGCAAGCTTAATTGCGCCATTGCGGTTTTGTCCCGCTGCCTGATAGGCTTTTGTCACTACCTCCCCCTCATCCACCAGTTAACCAGGCACAACTGTCCTCTTCCTGGCATCTCATCTGTCCTTCCCCATCAGTTGGCCTTCTGTGTCTGTAGCAGCGCAAACTGTGTTCTCAGCTGTTGAAAGAACAGAGGTAGCTCACTGCGCACAGGTTTGCTGGGCGACTGTTTCCAAACATCAACCTGTCTGTCATCTCCCTGGTACATCTGCACAGCCCTCTCACTCTTCTTACTGGAATTCCCTTTTCTTTCTTTTCTTCAAGAAGTTTTGTTGTTGTTTTTTGTTGTTGTTGTTTAAGTAAAGGCGCAGGCAGGAATGAAGGTGAGTAGGCAGGCAGGCAGGAAGAGGAGGAAGAGGCATTTTTATATACTTTATTTAGTTGCTCCTCTTGGTTTTGCCCCCACCCAGCCCCATCTCTGGAATGTGAACTGGGTCCTTGGGATGTAGACTACACCCTGCAGATGTGGAGAACCTAACCGTTACTCTACAAGGGGGCTCTACTTATTTTTACTTACTTGTATATCTTGGTTGTTCTCTCTGGTCCCAAGATGTGAACCCAGGACCTTAGAATGTATAGTGGACTGTTATTGGTCAGAGGTAACAGACCTACCCGCTACTACATCAGGGCATGCCTGGAATTCTCTTTTCATGAATAATAAACTTACTTATACCTTCAGTCTTCGTACATGTATTCTACCCTTCCCTTGTGCACTCCCCCAATCCCAAATTCTCAGCCTCAGTTGAAACCTGCCTTTGTCCTGAGGCCACTTTTGCATTGCAGTTTCTCATGAGGAGGTTCTTTATTGTCCCATACCTGACTTGCCTCAGCCCCTGGGCAGGGGGTTGTCTTCTCCCCACCAAACTCCTTCTTTTAGACACTTACTCCATCCTCACATGAAGGCCCTGCTGCTCCATCCTGTCCCTATCCTGCATTTCCTTCCCTCTCTTGTTTCTGTCCACTGAACATTCTGGTGTCCAGTTCTCGGCCTTCTCATCCTCACACTGCCATCATCTGGGTGACTTTATTATTATTACAGATGAGTCAGCAAGTTCCTGGACCTCATTCCGTGGCCTCCTCTACCTCGCCCCTGCTCCTCAGTCTGTGGTACCTGAACTGTCCACCTCTGAAGTCCAACATTCACACCTTTCACCCTTTCCATGCCTCTCCTACTCTTCCAGCTCTCTTGTGGCATGAATCCCAACCCTCAGCAGGGGGCCTCCAGACAATCATCAGCTCCTCTTGTCATCTCTCTTTTTTACCCAACTACAATTCCTTCTCATCACTTCATTCTCTTGCCAATATCCTCAGCTTCCTGATTCCCTTGTCTTGCTGCCCCAAGAACCTGATAAACGCAGCACTGGGTGAACCCATGCATCTGTCTGCTGTGCACCTGGTTGAGGAGAGCGTCTAGAGAAAAATCACATTGCGTTGCATGTTGATGCCATGATAAATGCAGAGCCACCACCAACACACCCAATGAAATGACCAATCTTATTTTATTTTCTTAATCGCCACTGACCTAACTCCACAAAAATTATTTCAAACATTTGCTACCCTTCTTAAGCTTCTTGCTTACTCCCATCAATTTTAGCTTGGATCCTGGCCTCTTCACACACACACACACACACACACACGGATCATCAGAATTAAAAGTTTTCAATATCCCACCTGCTACCATGTTTAGAAGTCTATTTGAATTCATATTCATCATATCTTCCTTTCTTTCTAAGTAAATATCTTTCGAGCACATCTTTTGCTTTCTCGAGACTATGCTGAATCATTTACCTCCTACCTCCTGTCTCCTCCAGCTTTCACCTTTTTCTTTGTGCTCATTAAAAATGATCCTGTTAGCACACCCTTGTGGAGTGGTGATAGATCTGCTGCCTCTGGCTGAGAGCACTGTTCACATACATCCTGAGGATCAGGGTTTACATCCCACGGCCAAGGGAGCACTCAAGATGAACAACTAAATAAAATTAAATAAAATTCTTCCTCCTCCTTGCTCTTCTAGCCTGCTCACCTTCATTCCTGCCTGCACCTTTCCTTAAAAAAAAAAATCTGTTATTGTGCCTCCATCTTCTGATACTAGTCTCTATTGTCCTCAATTTGGAAGAGCCATACTTTCTTGTTTTCCACTCACTCCTCAGTCTACTCCCATAAGGATTCCTCCCACCACCTGTCTAAAGCTGTTCTCCACCAGGCCACCAACAGCTTGCATGATGCTAAATCTATTATGTGCTGCTAAATCCGATAGGCCCATTAGTTTTATTTTTTAAAGGAAACGTACAGGCATGAGTGAAGGTAAACAGACAGGCAAGAAGAGAGAGGAGGAGAAGCAACTTGTTTATTTTTATTTAGTCCTCATCCTAGGAAATGAACCTGGGACCTTGGGATATATGTAGACTGAGCCAACCCCTAATCCACCAGGGTGCACCACATGTTAGTTCTTCTACTGCTTGACTTCTTAGTAGCTTGGCACACTTGATCGGTCTATTTTAATAGCTGATTGAGTTTATATTGATGTCCAATAATCTCCATGTTTAAAGTAGACAACTGAATTGCTTTTGGCATATAACACTCATGTTACACTCTTGTAACTCACCACAATAAGATAATAAATACACCCAACGGCCTCTGAGATTTCATCACTCTCCTTTATAAAAATACTCTTGTCCCTCTCCAATTCCTTTCTTCCCCAGGAGACCACTGGTCTACTTTCTATGACCACACTCTATAATCTACAGCCTCCAGTTTCTTGAATTTTATGTAAATAAAATCATACAATACATGCTCTTTTTTCTCTGGCTTTTTCATTTTACATCATTACTTGGAGATGCATTCAGGATGTTAAGTGTATTGCAAATCTATTCCTTCTTACTGCTAAGTGGTGTTTCATTGTGTGGTTATATCACAATTTGCTTATCCATTCATTGGTTGATGGACATCTGGGTTGTTTCCTGGTTTTGATAATAACAAAGTTTTAGTGATCACTCACATGTCTTTGTATAAATAAGCATTCATTTATTTCTCTTGGGAAATTACCTAGGAATTTTATGACAGGTTATGTTTAATTTATATTCAACTTTTGAGAAATTATAAACTGTTTCCCAAAGTTGTTGGGCCATTGTATATTCTCGAAAGGTGTAAATGAGAGCTCTAGTTGCCACATGTTCTTGTTAATACTTGATATGGCCAGTCTTCTCTATTTTAGACATTCTAGTAGCTGTGTATAATATCTTATTGGATTTTTAATTTGCATTTCCTTAACGATCGACAGTAGTTAACATTTTTATGTGCTTATTTGTCATCTGTATGACTACATTGGTGCGGCATCTGTTCAAATCACGCGGCCATATTTTAAAATATGTTACTTTCTGAGTTTTGGGAGTTTAAGAATATGTATGTTCTTACTACAAATCCTTTGTATGACATGTGTTTGCAAATGTCTTCTCCCAGTCTGTGGTTTCCTTTGTTTTTCAAAGAGCAGAAGTGTTTTTATTTTTCCCGTGTTCTAACAAAATTTTTATAGACGCTGAATTTAAATTTGAAATTTTTTAATATTTTGTTGTGGTAGGTTTATTTTAAAAATTAATATAAACTCATATGTGTAGCTTCCCCATATGTGCAAGTTCCCCGTTCTTCAAATATATGTCAGCACACCCTGCCCTTCACCAAATTACCAAGAGACCTTCACCATTGTTCATTCACCCCACCACCACTTGCCCACCCTCCTAATCCCATTACCTGCTGGTAACCTCAATTCTATTGCCAATATCCAATGACTGGTTTTGGTTCCTTTGCTTTGTCAATTCACATACCACATATGAGTTAATTCATCTGGTATCCAGCTTGATTCTTTTGACTTATTTCACTTAACATAATCCCCTCAAGAGTTATCCATGTTGATTCAAATGAAAATATTTCATTTTTAAGGGCTGAGGATTGTTCCATTGTATATTTGTACCACATTTCTTTATCCATAAACATGGATGTGCATATATACCTGCAAATTAGTGTTACTGTATCTTTTGGGTAAACACACAGAAGTAGGCTTGCAGGATCATATGGGATTTCCATTCTCAACTTTTTAAAGAATCTCCTACTGTTTTCCATATGGGTTGTACCAATTGGCAATCCCACCAACATGTGAAAGTGTTCCCCATTCTCCACATTCTCACCAACATTTTCTGTTTCCAAACTTTTGGGTAATAGCCAGTCTCTCAGGTATATGTTGATATCTCATCGCTATTTTGATTTGTATTTCCCTAATAGCCATGAGGAAGACATCTTTTCATGTTCCTGTTGGCCATCTGTATGTCTTTTTTGGAAACGTGACTCTCAATTTTTCTGCCCATTTCTCAATTGGATTGCCTATTTTTCTGCTAATGAGTTTCAGGAGTTCTTTATAGATTTTGGATGGTAAGCCTTTGTCAGAAATATGGAATGCAAGTATCTTCTTCCAGTTAGTATGTTGCCTTTTTGTTTTTGTGATGTTTTCTTTTGCTGAGAAAAAGCTTTTTAATTTGATGTAGTCCCACTTGTTTATCTTTGTGTTCGTTTCCCTTGATGATGGATTTCAGTCCCCAAAGACCCCTTCTAAGGCTGATGTCATGGAATGTCTTTCCTATGTTGTCTTTCAAGAATTTTATGGTTTCTGGTCTTATGACCAAGTTTCAAGTCCATTTTGACTTAATTTTTGTGAGTGGTGTTAGAGAGTGGTCTAGCTTCATTCTTTTGCATATAGCTGTCCAGTTTTTCATATATGGCCTTTATTATGTTGAGGTATGGACTTTCTATTCTCATTTTATGTAGAGTTTTTATCATAAATGGATATTGGATCTTGTCAAAAGCTTTCTCTGCATCTATTGACATAATCATGTGTTTTTTATTCTCTAGGCTAATGGTGATATGGTGTATTATATTAATAGATTTGTGTATGTTGAACCATCCTTGCATCCCTGGAATCAATCTCTCTTGGTCATGATGGATGATCCTTTCGATTTATTGTCAGATTCAGGTTGCTAATATTGTGTTTAGAATTTTTGCATCTATGGTCATTAGAGATATTGGCCTGTAATTTTCTTTCTTGGTGACATCTTTATCAGTTTTAGGTGTCGGTGTGATGTTAGCATCATAGAAAGTGTTTGGGAGTGTTCCCTCGTCTTCAAATTTTTGGAAGAGTTTGAGAATAGGTACTAATTCTTCTCTGAAAGTTTGGTAAAACTCATCAGAAAAATCATCTGGACCTGAGCTTTTATTTTTAGGGAGACTTTTGATTACCTCTTCAATTTCTTTGCTTGTGATAGTTCTATTCAGATTTTTCAATTCTTTCAGGTTCAGTCTTGGTAGACTGTATTTTTCTGAAAATTTGTCCATGTCCTCGAAGTCATCTACTTTTTTTGCCCTACAGTTGTTCATAGTTGTCTCTTAGGATGTTTTGTATTTCTGTGGTATCTGTTGTAACTTCTCCCCTTTCATTTCTGATTCAAGTTATGAGAGGATTCTCTTTTTTTTCTCTGTACATATAGCCAATGGTTTGTCAATTTTGTTTATTTTTTTCAAAGAACTTTTGGTTTAATCTTCTGGATTGTCTTTTTTGTATTCTATTTCATTTATTTCTGCTCAAATTTTGATTATTTCCTTTCCTCTACTGGTTTTTGGCTTTCATTGTTCTTCTTTCTCTAGTCGTTTTAGATGTAGGTTTTGATTGTTTATTTGTGATTTCTTGGTTTTTGAGATAAGCACTTGGATTGCAATGAACTTGCCTCTTAGTACTGTCTTTGCTGCATTCCATAGATTCTGATAGCTCATATCTTCATTCTTATTTGTCTCTAAATATTTTTTAAATTCTTCTTTGTTTCCCTCTTTTACCCAAGAGTCACTCAGAAGCATAGTGCCTCATCTCCAATTAATTGGGTGTCTTCCAGCTTTCTTCTTATGGTTGATTTCTAGTTTTAAGCCATTGTGGCTAGAGAAGATACTTGGCATAACTGTAACCATTGTAAATTTGTTCACACATGTTTTGTGCTGCAACATGTGATCTATCTTTGAAAGTGTTCTCTGTGTACTTGAAAATAAAGTTAATTCTGTCGTCATTGGATGAAGTACTTGTTATGTGTCTAAACAGTTTGTTATTTGATCACTTAAATGATCAAACTGATCATTTGTTCATTGTTGTAAGTGGATTTTGAAATCTCTTACTATTACTGTGTTGCTGTCATCTCATTATTTCTGGAAATATTTGCTTAATGTATTTTGATGGGGCGGGGGGGGGGGCGGAATTAGGGGAAATTGAGCCAGAACCCCTGGGGCTGCTCTAGAGAGCTGGTGGGATGATCCCAAAGGCACAAGACTCTAGGCAGTTGGGGGTCAGTTGTGTACCTGTTGCGTGGATGAAAGTCTCTGTTTGGCCACAGCACTCTGACTGCCTGAGACGCCAAACTACGCTTTGAACTACATTTCCCAGACGGCTTTGCTCCCCCGGCTCCTGTAGAACTTGGGTGTTTCTGGGAGAAGAAACCTTGATCTGGCACAACTGAGCACAAACCTCTTTGCTAGCTGCTGCCATCTTTCAACTGCCACGGCAAGATGATCGGCATTCTACTCCTGCTCATTCTTCCCTTTCTCTTGTATTTCTCTGCTGCCCAAATCAGGTTTGTGCAAATATATTGACTTCTAGGGAAGTCTCCGAGTAACCATTAATTCTTAACAAAGTTCTTTTAAAAAGATGAAAAAGGGAAACTCCTTTGGGCGAGAGGGTGGGGTGTGCTCCTGGGAGGCCGAGGCAGAGAATTCGGCTGGTGCCTCGCGGCCCAGTCGCCATGGATACGGAGAGGGCAAGGCCTGAGACCCTCAGCGGAGGGAAGGGGCTGCGCCCGGGAAAGGCGGAAAGTGCTGCTTTGTCTCTCCCCGCTTCCTACTTCGTCCGAGTAGTCCTTGCTGAAGACTTCAGACTACCCCGAGAGCAGGCTGCCAGGCCTCCATCCCAGACGCTTGAATTTACAGCTGGAGGTGTTATCAAACCTTAAACTAGGGTGTAACCCTCAAAACTATTTTCCCCTTAGCATCAACGTCCTAAACCAGCCCTATCAAGCTAGCTGCTTCCAGCCTTTTTAGTCCAATGGAGGGATTCTACTTTTTGCTTTCTGAAACCGCCCCTCCATGGGAATCTGACATCAGCAGCCCCACTGCTTGCTTCTTGCTGCTGCTAGATTCTCTCTTCTCTAGCCATAGCTTGTAAGGAGATAAGTTAAAGTGTTCTGAAACCGCCCCTCCATGGGAATCTGACATCAGCAGCCCCACTGCTTGCTTCTTGCTGCTGCTAGATTCTCTCTTCTCTAGC
>RJWH01004929.1:0-91154 GCA_004363575.1 Solenodon paradoxus | reverse complement strand
CCCCACCCCCAAAGCATTGATTGTCTAAACTAAATTTCCTCTTTATTGATCCCAGCAAAGAGCAAGATATTCTGCGCTCAAGGATGGGGAAAATTAATATTTTTTTCATTTAACAGTATGCGCTACTTTAACCCAACATATCCACAACATTACATCCAAAATATGTGGTTCAACACCGCTACCATGGTACAGCGGAGTTTTAGACAGTTTAACTGGGAAAGGAGTCAGAGAGGTGGTTACTGCCCAAGGTCGCAGCTTGTAAAGGTCAGTGGCAGAGGTCTTATTCAGGAATTCTCATGGCTGCTAGGAAGTGGAAGGTTATCTACAATGCTGAGAATTAATATTAAAATGGCCATCTTGGTCATCTTTTCTAAAGCAATGTATAGATTCAGTGGAATCGCTATTAAAATTCTAATGATATTTTGTAAGAAAAGAGAACAAATGCTACTAAAATCTATATAGAACCACGAAAGACCCCAAAGAGCTAAAGGAATCTTGAGGGACAATATCACCCATGATAGTAGTCAAACCAGTATCCAGAGGCACCCCGGGGACTTAGCGGCCCCCTCAGGGGCTCAGACCTGTAAAGACCAAGGACCTGGGTTCGAGGCTGGGACGCAGGAAGGAAAATATAAATTGAAGTATTTAAAAGAGAATGGAGACTTTCCAACTGGGAGCCACCAGGCAAGCCCAGATGTGGGCGCACATGTCCCTCCAGGACTGGGGGGAGCAGCGAGGTGACCTCTCCTTCTCAGGTCATGGCTGTCAGCACCGGCTCTGTGCTCACAGGACGCCCCGCCCCAGCCGGTCAGGTGAAGGTGAAACTGGGATCCTAGAACGAGAAAGGTTATGTCCTATGTCCTGTTTCTCTGTGGGAAGCCTTCTCTCCTTTACTGAGGGGCGAGCTGATGCCACGCTGGGGCTCGGAGAGCCTGAGTTCTTACCGGGAGGTAAGGATTTCACACACAGATTCTTCGAGGGCATCCTCGCTGACCCATTCTGCGGCGCTCTCCCAGGAAACGCAGACACCCGGAGGCTCAGCACCAGTCCACATGAGCAGGAAGACTGAGGGCCGACATCTGTGGTGCAAGAGCCATGCTGGGAAGGCCCCTGAGTTCCACCGCTGTAGCGGGAGTTCTCAGCATCCAGCATGGGGAGGACACAGCCTCTCCAGCCTCACCGTGACCGCTAGCAAGTAATGCCTGTGCAGCCTGACCTCACAACCAATGTGAACAGTAAAAACAGCAGCATGGTACTGGAATACAAAGGTTTAATGGAATAGAATCAAAACTCCAGAAACAAATTAACAAATACTTTTACAGTTATCTAAGACAAAGGAGCCATGACCACACAATAGAAAAAGGAACATCTCTTCAACAAATCATGTTAAGAAGCCACTAGGAAAAGAATGAAACAAAATTACTCTCTAACTCCATACACACACAAAAAAAATTAAAAATACATGAAAGACTTGGGCGTAAGACTCAAAATCATAAAATATATAGAAGAAAACATGGCAATATGTTCCATGACGTCAACTTTAGAGGTATCTGAGCAATTGACCATAGCGGCAAAAGAGACAAGAGCAAAAATAAACAAATGGAATGATGTCAAATTAAAAAATTTCTGCACAGGGAAACAAAATATCAGATGAACAAAAAGACAGCCTACTGAATGGGAGAAGATATTTACACATCATACATCCTACAGGAGGTTAATATCCAAGGTATGTAAAGAACTCATACAATGCACCGCCACCAAGACGTTTTTAAATGGCCAGAAGACCTAAACAGACACTTCTCCGAAGAGGACATAAGAGATGGCCCATAAACACATGAATAAGTGCTTATCAGCATTTATAATTAGGAAAATGCACATTAAAACCATAATAAGATACCATTGAAACAAGGAACTAGAGAAACTTCATTTTTGCTGGGCTATTCATGCAACCCCTTACCTTTAGGGTGTGACCTAAGTTATAAATACCCTGTGCTATTTGGGTTCAGGGCTGTTTGATTTGGGTCTGTTTGTCCCCTTACAGCCGCCCTGCCGGCTAATAAACTCCTTCTAAATTCTCTTTAACTCTGGTACATCTCTCTGATCTCGTTGGATACTTTGGAACACCATCTCACACCTGTGAGTTGTCACACTAGTAACAACTACTGTTGTGAGGGTGTGGAGAAAAAGAAACCCTCATAAATTGCTGGTGGGAATGTAAATTGGCACAACCATTTTGGAAAACAGCATGGAGGGACTTCAAAAAACTGAAACTAGAACTGTATGACTCAACAATTTCACTTCTGGGTATGTATTTAAATAATATTAATTTTTTAAAGGAAAGGTGCAGGCAGGAATGAAGGTGAGCAGAGGCAGGCAGGAAGAGAGAAGAGGAAGAAGCACTTTATTTTATTTAGTTGTTCACCTTGGTTGTTCCCCCTGGTCCTGAAATGCAAACCTGGGACCTTGGGAGGTGTGTGGACTGCACCCAACCACTACTCCACCAGGGTGTGCTATAATATGAAATCTTTAATTTGAAGAAATGTATGTACCCCGATATTTATTGAAGCACTGCATACAATAGCTAAGTACAGAAAAAAAAAAACAAAGTTCCCTTTGACTGATGATTGCATTAAAATGTGGCCAAAATAAAGAAATAAATGTTGCCAGCAAATGGAAGGAACTCAGGAGATCAAGAGAAGTCAAGTAGGTCAGAGGAGAAGGGGAAATATTGCATGATTTCACCTATATGCGAAATATAAGGAAAGAAAGTAAATGAATAGATAAAACAGAATAAAGATAAACTAATGGATTTTGACAACAGAATAGAGGCTACCAGAGGGGAAAAGAGTGAGGGATGGGAACAAAGGGGGCCAGGGGTTCAGTGGAAGGTGGTGGGAGTTCTGTTGTTATTGTTAATAAATATAAATAAAGAAAGAATGCCAGACAGCTTGGATAGAATTTTCTCACAGCATTAACAATCTCAGAAGCAGTCAGTCAATCTGAAAAAGTCCGGAGAACTTTCTATCAAGTCGTTGCTTCTATCAAGAATTTGAAATGCACCTCGGTGGCCTAGAGAATAAGGCCACTGGATGTAGTGCACAAACGTCCTAAGGACCCAGTTTGAGACCCTGGGTGGGGGGAACAACCAAGATGAACAACTATATAAATAAATGTTTTAAAAAATAATAATAATAATTTGAACTGGCTGCCCTCTAGTGGCCAGAAGACTGACCCAACGGTGAAAATCCTACTGAACCTCTGGGCTGGACTACATTTTGCCTCTTAGCCCTAACTGGAGTGTGGTTGCTGGATTACCATTTCCAGGATGCTCTGAGTATTGAACTCTGTTTAGACACAGATGTGGAAACTTTTCTCTCCAATGTTTGTTCACAGTAGTGACTTTGGGAAAGGACAGCAAGGAAAATCAAACTTGGACAACAGAAGAATGTTACCAAAAATAGGAAACTTTCAGCTGGCTAGAGATTAAAGCCAAATGAAGACCCTTTTTTTTTTTTTTTTTTTAAAAAAAAAAAAAAAAAAGAAGGTACAGGAAGGGGTGAAGGCAAATAGGCAGGAAGAGAGAAGAGTAATAAGCACTTTATTTGAATTGTTCATCATTTATTTCATTTAGTTGTTCATCACTGGTTGTTTCCCCAGCCCCAGGTCTTGAACCAGGGACCTTAGTATATACATGAACTGCACCAGTTTTAACCCACTAGGCCACCAGGGAACACCCAAACACCTTTTTTTAAATACACCTTTTGAAGAAGATTCAGAAGGAATGACTATTGGTTGGTCAAAGCTCCAAAGCTCAACTTCTTTTTTAAAAATCGTTTTTAGAACTAGGGAGACTAAGAAGGTTGCCATGCCATCTTGAACATTTCTGTGAAAAAGATAGTAATGCATCATTTCATTCAATAAATATGCATTAAGCATTTCTTATTGTCATCAGTGCTGGAGTAAGCAGAATGGCCCACAGAATTATTACAGTGAAGTATTTACCAGTGGTTAGTAAGTTGGCCTCTATTTTGGGTGGGTTAGAACAAGCAATGATAGCATAACTGAATTAACATCGCAGAATTCTTGACCCTATCACTATTCATCTTATTAGCTATCAATAAGATAACTTTGTTGCAAGGACTGGCTTAGAAAATAACATGCTGTGGAATAGCTGTTATTACAAGGTTGATATTCTCAGCACGCCCCGGTGGCCTAGCAGTTTAGTACACTGGGCACAGTCCACATACATCCCAAGGTCCCACTCAAGACCCCAGAAGGAAGTGGGCCGGGGTGGGGGCGGCGGGGGGCGGACAGTGACAATACAACCAAAATGAACTAAATAAATACAGTGCTTCTTCCTCCTCTCTCTTCCTGCCTGCCTATTTGCCTTCATTCCTGTCTGCAGCTTTCCTTTAAAAAAATAAATAAACAAAATAGACACCATAATTTTTAGAGTTGAAACTGGGACCAGCTGAAGTAGCATCAGGCACACAGGGCAGGAAGGAGGAATATAACACCAGTATCCCTGGAGGAGCCTGCTCCCCTGTTGCGCAATCGGGAGCAAGTTTGTTGGGTGTGTTTGCCCAAATTAACTCTAAGCAAACTGCGATTGAAACGGCACAGAATTTCAAACCATGAAGGACGCCAGGACAACATTGCTCAATCAGGACAATTCGGGTCAAGCCAGGTATTTTAACAACGCTCTGCAGAAACATTAAATTGGTCCAAAAGTGAAATACGGCTCCGCCTCTCCGCCTTCTGTATGACAAGCAGCGTTTTCAGACGCGTTGCAGCTTCCAGGCACTAGGTGGCGCCTAAGGGTGACGCATGCGCAGTGCTCTTGGGTGGCGCCGTAGGCTCCACGCTCGGCTCGCGGTCTCGCCGGGTTATCCCTGGGCCGGACGCTCTCGCATGCGCACTTACGTGCAAGCCCGAATTCGCGCTGTCCAGTTATTCCTATTTGTACGCGAGCCCGAGCTACCCTACGCGTCGGAGATGTCCCAGCAGCCGGCAGACAGCAGGGTCCCGCAGATGGGCATGGCCAATGGCAGCGGCTGCGTCCGGCAGGCAGAGGTAAGCGGAGAGCGGAGGGAGTCGGCCGGGGCTCAGCCCGAGGAGCCCGGGGACGGTCCGATGGCGGCGGCCGGCGGGGCCCGGATGCCACAGGTCGCCCGGTTGCTGGCGGAGCCCGCAGAGCACCAGGGTCCTGAGGGCAGGCACAGGTCCAGGGCGGGGAACAGCCCAGGCCTGGCGGCGTTGCCTTATCAGCGCCTCCGTCATCCGCTTAGCGCTTTAGGAATTAATTACCAGCAGTTCCTCCGCCACTATGTGGAGACCCACCGGACTGCTCCGGGCAGAATCCAGGCGCTGGAAGAACGCCGCCGGCGCTTCGTGCAAGCCTGCAGAGGCCGGGAAGCGGCCGTGGACGCCGAGTATCCGCGGAATCCCCAGAGGATGGATTTTGATATTGTAACATTTACTGTAGCTTTGATTGCGTCGGAAGTTATCAATCCTCTGGTGGAAGAACTTGGGTGTGATAAGTGTATCAATAGAGATCGGTGATGAAACTGCTTCAAAAAGAACGTGTTACCCCAAGCCTGTAACTTCATGTTTGATTTAGAGGACAGGAGAATAAGGCCGTGCCCAGTGGTCGGAGAGGGGGCGAAAGCAATCAGACAGAGAAGAGGAAAAACTTTGAAAAACTTTCTGATTCTTCCTATGAGTTGGTGTTTGATCCAGATTCTTTTTCCTGCTTTGTGGAGATGTCTTTCAGAACGTGTCAAAACCCCTGCAAGAGCGAACCTTAGACCAGGGATTAAAGTTTAACTAGCAGGACAGTGAATTACCTCTGGCTCCAGCACCCAGTCGTGGATGAGTTCGACATGTGGGACATGAAGTACTTGTGACCAGCACAGACCCTCCACCAAGAAACAAAAGAATGACATCAGTTGAAGAAGACCACCAATAACTTCAAAGGACAATGTCACCTTGGCCAATCAGGAACTGAAACCTGATCTGCAGACTCCTCTCTCCATCCCCCTTCCTCACCTTGTGGCATTTTCCCTTAAAAACTCAGACCACTGGCAAGACCTCCAGTCAGCCTCCCCGCTAATGGGGTCTTAGCCTCCTGGCTGGCTCCATCCTCTCTCTCTCCCTCTGTTCCCCACTAATGGGGTCAGCCTCCCTTGGCTGGCTCCTGTCTGTCTCTCTGCTTCCCACTAATGGACCCCTAACTTGCTTACTTGCTGCACCTGTCTGGTACGTGGAGTGACACTGAACCCACGGGGTCTGGACTTCCCTTGGTCAGCTTGTCCCTTTACCCTCTGATTAAACCTCTGCTTGCTCACTCGCCTAACTCTGCCGTGGGGTCTTTGAGTGACCCGAAAACCCCCACAGAACGACTTGACCAAAAAGTGAAGGTTAGTGTCATAAAACGGAGACGATGAAAAATTGCCTATGAGTCCATGACGATGAAGGAAATCATCAAATAGTGAGTTATTAGGACTGGAAGGTGATGAAGAGAACTTGAAATTGTTAGAGTGTGTACTCATCATAACAGATTCAGCAGATGTTTTCAGTGTAGGGTGAATTTTGTGGTTTTTTGAACTGTTCTAAGTGACCATCAAAGTAAATGTTGTATAGAGTATGTGATAAAGTAAGTATTCAAGAATATCTGAAATTTCTGGTCTTTTTTCCAACTATTTTTAAACTGTTTGACATATAAGATATTCAGGTCCCCCAAAAAGTCTCCCTTCCCTGTCTCCTTCCACCCAGACCCACCACAACCCCAGCCTCTAACCCCATTTCCTTTTCCAGAGTCCTTAAACACAAATACGAATCTGGGGATTTTTTCATTGCTTCACAAAAGTTGGCATGTTATCTTTACTGATCTCTAATGTTACTTTTTCCAAAACAGCATAGCATGAAGCCTTTTTCCAAACCACCTTTCCTCATTCTTTTTCAGAGTTCTATTTCATTCTGTTCTGTGGCTGTTATCATGACTTATCCAGAAGTGGATCAATGGGCATTTAGATTGTGTCCCATCTTTTGCAATTGGACAACAGTTGTTTAAAAGCACGATGGTACATCTTTTACACATACCACACGGCATATACACAAATCAGGTATCACTTTGATTTTTGATATATTTTTCATCTCTAAAATTGGGGTGGCTTACATTTGATAGTATAGCATTTTTTCTTGGGGGTTTCATAAAAGTGATATGGTTTATTATCAACAGCTTCTTAGGTTCTTTGATATGTTAATTGTCTATAGTGTGAATTTCCAGAAGCAAGAATGAATGAAATTTTATAGCTATCGCTGTTGCCTTTCATACACTCCCGCTGGCTACCGATGAACTTGAACCTTTCCTGCCTCCGGGCCAAATGTCTGGATTCTGCCAATCTAGTTCGAAAATGGTTTCTTTCCCCAGTTTGTCCTTTGTCTTTGGTTTTCCTGTAAGTCTTTTGGTATGGAGATTGGGTTACTTTTGTCCTGTTTTCTTTTAAATCTTCAAGATTTTGAATCTCAAGGGTTTTGTTTTTGTTTTTTGGTAGGTGTGTCTGGGGTCATTGTTCATATTTGAATCTTGGAACCATTTGGAATTTATCACAATGTGCAATATGAGACAAGTATCCAAAAGATTTTAGATGGCTAACAAGTGACCCCAATACTGGTCACTAACTTGTCTGTATTTCCCCCATTAACTTTGTTTAAAAATGCCTCTTCAAAAGCATATAAATGATTTAAAAAAGCAGCAGCAGCTATGGTAGCGACCTGGTGGGGTAGCAGTTGGGTCAATCGCCTCTGAAGGACCGCAGGTCACATAAACCTGGGTTCACCCCTCAGGTCCCAGGGGAGATAAACAGTGTGAACTAAATGAAGATAAAATTGTTTCTTTAAAAAAAAAAAGCCTCTTCATTAGCTATTAAACTGTTTTAGATTTTTTTTAACCAAGTTTAAATCTGGTAATGCTACAACTCATTACACTTTTTTTTTTTTTAAGAAAAGGTGCTAGCAGGAAGAGAGGTAAGCAGAGAAAGGAAGATCCATTTCGTTTTTTATTTGTATTTAGCTGTTCACACTGGTTGTCCCCACCACCACCACCCCCAGGCCCGGTGTCAGAGCCCCCACAAGAGCGAGCCTTAGATGAGGGGTTAAAGTTTAACTATCAGGACAGTGACTTGCCTCTGGCTCCAGCACCCAGTTGTGGATGCATCCGGATCGATAAGGAAAACTGATGGACAAGTTCGACATGTGAGACATGTAGTGTGTGACCAGGACAGACCCTTCACCAAGAAACAAAAGAATGAAGACCACCAATAACTTTAAAGGACAATGTCACCCTGTCCAATCAGGAACTGAAACCTGGTCTGCGGACTCTTCTCTCCATCCCCCTTCCTCACCATGTGGGATTTTCCTTTAAAACTCAGGCCGCTGGCAAGACCTCAAGTCAGCCTCCCTTGGCTGGCTCCATCCTCTCTATCCCTCTGTTCCCCACTAAGAGAGTCTTTCTGTTAAATTCCTTGATTAGCACCTTCTGTTTGATGTAAGATAGCGTGAATGATAGTAAAGCAACTTTTATCTTATTCTTGATTTTGTGGAAATTCTTCACGTAGCCATCTATTAAAATCTGTGTGTGTGAGGTGCACCCTGGTGGAGCAGCGGTTAGGTCAGTTGCCTCCAGGGGAGCACAGTCCACATACATTCCAAGGACCTGGGTTCATGTCCCAGGTTCAGGGGGAGCAATCCAGGTGAACAACTGAATAAAAATAAAATGCTGTTTTTTCCTCTCTCTTCCTGCCAGCCTGCTCACCTTTATTCCTGCCTACACCTTCCCTTAAAAAAAAAAAAAAAAAAAAAGTGTATGTGTGTCATTTTATGAAGAATGAGGTTTTTGTGGTGCGCCCTGGGGGAGTGGCAGTTAGATCCACGTCCTCCAGCTCAGAGTGCAGTCCACATACATCCGACAGACCCGAGTTCTAGTCCTGGGGTGGAGGGAACAACCAAATAAAAAGAAATAAAATGCTGCTTCCTCCTCTCTCTTCCTGCCTGTATATTTCCTTTAAAAAAAATTAGTTTTTTTTTTTTTACTTATTTTCTGTTTCAGCTTCAGGATCACCCCCAAAAGCCTAGTTTCCATCCCTCACCATAAAATGGACCCCTTTCCCTGCTTCCCACTCCCTTTTTCCCTCTGGGAACCCCCATTCTCTTGGGCATTCATTTGCCTTGTTTGTCTTCCACATATGCGTGGAACCCAAATCCCCCTTGTCACGTGCATGATGGCAGAAACAGGAAAACTCGGAGTCCCCAGTGACACCCAGCCAACGCCTGCCCCTGCCACCAGTTCACAAGAAAGCAGTTTGTGTTTTTCTGGTTATCGGGGAGCCGTCTGTGGTCCGGTTTACTATTACCTGCAGGGAAATGGCCACCTGCTCTCTCTCACGCTGCACATTCTGTCCCAGGCCTCAGAAATGCCACACCTGAATCATGTAATGACACTCATTTTACAGAGGAGAGCCTGAGGGTCTGTGAGAGGGTGTCCTCGTTGGAGGTCACACTGGACCTGGCATGTACCCAGGGACCGCTGGGCGCCAGGTGCAGAGCAGGGGTCCGTGGAAGTCCACTGACAGGGGTCCCCTGGGTCATAGAGACCCTCCCAATGCTAGGATTCCAAGACCAGAAAGTTCAGAAAGTGGGTTCCAACGTGTGGTGAAGTTTGGGGTACAAAGCGCTTCAGACTTGCCATATCGCCTCTTTCGGGTTCTACCGCTAAAAAACGCCAGTATGTGGAGGTTTTCAAACGCGTGCCAAACCAGAGCCCGGAAAACAAAGCAGCCACCAAAGAAACGAGCTGGGAGGCAGATTCTATGGATTTCTCTCTTCACCTCTCCTGCAACCCACCGCAGTCCCAGCCACCATCAGAAAAGGGCCTGACTTGGCAACATTTCAGCCCATCTCGTCATCCTGCTGAGGCTCCTGGGATGGAGAGAAGAGAGAAAAACAATAAATAGCAATGACAAGAAAAGTTCTATGAAAACAACAGCATTGAATAACTATGGTGCTGTGTGTCAGGCACCATGTTAAGACTTCCCAAGGATAACAATGCCCACCCGAGTCTCCCTGCTATTTTCACCTTCTACCACAGGGACTTTGGACGTGCAGCTCCATCTGCCTGGAATGCTTTCCCCCAGATAACCAGAGTTTCAATATCACCTTCCTCAGGGATCTTTCCTAATGACTCAATTTAGAGTTGCCAGAAAACTCCCAGTTCTCTTCATCCCCCTGGTTTGCTTTATTGTTCTCTTTACACTTTGCACCTTCTAAAATGCCTTTAACCTCTGCCTCTTGCTTATTGTCCCCACTAGAATGTCAGCTCCACTAGGGCAGGGGTGGCGATGTTTGTTTCACTGCTGTATCATCCCAGCATCCAGCACATAGGAGGTACTTGGCAAATATGTGTCAGATGAAAAAAAATCCAGTGAGGCTATGAGGCGATCATAGTCCATTTTACAGAGGAAGAAATCAGAGCACAAAGAAGTGGATACATTTGCCCCACGTCACAGTCGGTGAATGGCAGAGATGGGATTCAACCCAGACAGCACCGACTTACCCTTCCCCACCTGTATTTTAATGTAGTTGAATTTTGTTTGTTGTTTGCCCAACACTCGACCTCTGTTAGCCTCCCCCATATGGTTCTGGGGACCAACTCCACCCCCAGGTACAGGAATGAGTCCCTTTACTCAAGACTGACAAGTGACCTGAGACCTCAGCAACTGATTCAGGATTGACATGTGGCCTAATCCAGCTCAGTGGGAACCCTTTGCAGGCCTTGCGCCACCAGGAGGAGGAACTTGCAGGAGAAAGAGGAGAACCCAAAGTAATGTGAGCTGTGCCCTGGTGAGTAGCGGTTAGGTCCACAGCCTCCAGACAAGCACAGTCCACACACATCCCAAGGACCAGAGTTGGTGTCCCATGTCCAGGGGGAACAGCTAGTGTGAACAACTAAATGAAAATAAAATGTTTCTTTCTCCTCTCTTTTCCTGTCTGCCTACTCGTCTTCATTCCTGTCTGCATCTTTCCTTAAAAAAAAAAAAAAAAAAGTAAAAGAGGCGCACCTTCGTGGAGCAGCGGTTAGGTCAATCGCTTCTGAGGGACACAAGCCACAGTCCCCTGTTTAGACATACACATTACTTTAAAACTAGTATAAAGAACCCTTGTACCCATATCCCAGGTCAATGATTACAAGTCCCAGGTGCGGGTGGGAAACAACCAGTGTGAACAACTAAATTAAAATAAAATGCTTCTTCCTCTTCTTTTTTCCTGCCTGTCTACTTGTCTTCATTCCTGCCTGCATCTTTCCTTTAAATTTAAAAAAAAAAAAAAAAAAAAAAAAGGAAGGGAATTAGATTCCTGTGCCTGGATCTAGCCATGCCTGAAGCTAATTATTCCCTCAGCTTATTCTCATCACCCAGTTCTTTTTCTCTTAAGCTGACTGAATGATTGAAGTTGAGTTTTCTGTAGCAATCAGAAGTCCTCACTGGTTCCAATAACAGCGGTCGGTCCCTGACTGAAGAAAAGCTTTGGCAGGCTCTCCTAACACCTAACCTTACCCCACTTCAGCCTTATGTCGCTGGTGGATCCAGGATGTGACCCCACAGTCTGCCTGTGTAACAGTGACCATATCGGCAGTTGTGAGAAACGCTGCTCCCTGCCCCCATCCCCAGTTTAGCTGCTAAAAAGTCGGCCTTCTAGGCACTCATGTGTCTAAGGTGTGGACCATGTGGAAGCCCAAGGACCTGAATTCAAGACCCAAGCCCAGGCAGAAAAGATGAAAATAATAATTCTTCAATAGCAGCTCATAAAATGCATGGCCCATGTTTGGGTCCTGACCAACTATAAGAAGATATTTTTGAGACACCTGGGTGGATATTAGATGATATTATGACACTGAAAATGTTTTGTTGGGTGTGAGAATGGCCTGTATTTCTTTTCTTTGTGTGTGTGTGTGTGTGTGTGTGTGTGTGTGTGTGTGTGTGTGTGTGTGTTTTAAATAAAAGGTGCAGGCAGGAATGAAGACAAGTAGACAGGCAGGCAGGAAGAGAAAGGAGGAAGCACCTTTATTTTATTTTTATTTAATTGTTCACACTGGTTGATTTTCCCCCCCTTCCCCACCTCCACACCTCAAACCCAGGGGTTTGAGGGGTATGTGGTCTGCACGCCTTCAGAGGCGATTGACCTAACCACTGCTCCACCAGCGCGCACAGCATTTCTGTGTTTTTAACCTTTTTATTGCAGATGCAAACTGAAGCATTATACAGGTGAAACAATGAGGCCTGGTATATACTTTAAACTAGTACGTGCAAAAAGAAATAGATGAAATGAGATGAGAGAAATTATAAACGTTGACTTGGGATATGGGTACAAGTGTTCTTTATACTCGTCTCTCAGGTAATGTGCATGTCTAAAAAGATTTTTTAAACTATAGAATCCTTGGTGCGCTTGTTTGAGTCCAGTACAACGCAGCCAAACACACTTCACATACAGCACAAGGAAGCAGATTCACATCCCATCCCTGGGCCAGGGAGAACAATAAGGTGGAAAACAAATGTGGAAAAAATAGATATGCAACAGGTGAGGTATTAAACCAGGAGCAGCTTGCAGATGTGTACACAGCAAGTGCTTGTAAAGATCCAGTTGTGGGCATGTCCTGGGTAGCTTAGTGGTTGAGCCCACCAGACGCAGCCCGCATACAAGCCAAGGACCCGGCTTTGCGAACCAGGGCCCAGCGGGGGTGGGGACAACCAAGATGAACAACTAAATAAAATAAATAAAATGCTTCTTCCTCCTCTCTCTTCCTGCCTGCTGGCCTACTCGCCTTCATTCCTGCCTGCACATTTCCTTTAAAAACAAACAAAAAGATCCAGTATTGGTAGCAAATAAATTATTGTGCCTATGCTTTGAAATCTTTTTGTTTTTCAAAGGAAAAGTGCAGGCAGGAATGAAGGTGAGTAGGCAGGCAGGCAGGAAAAGAGAGCAGGATGAAGATTTTTATTTTATTTCCATTTTAGTTGTTCACAGTGGTTGTTCCCCCTGGACTCAAAGCCAGGGGTATGTGGCCTGCATCCCTCAAGAGGGGATTGAGCTAACCACTGCTCCACCAGGGCGCACCATGCTTTGAAATCTGGAGACAATGTTAGCAGCAGAACTTTTTGACTGCTAGGTTCCATGTTCTGCATCTGCTCTGTTCAACATAGTAGCCATATGCAATTACAGAACACTTGAGATGAGGCCCGTGCCACTGAGGAACTGAATGGTTGTGTATTTCCTTTCGATTAACCTACTTTTTCATTTAAGTCATGAGCTGGTACTGGATAGCACAGTTTTACAACCAAAAGCCAACAAGAAAAAAGAAAAGAAAAACCTAAATTGGAAAAAAAATGTAAAGTTGACATTCACTGAGCCCTGCTCTCACCTGTGCAGTTTATTACCTACATGAGGTGTTTCACAGAATCATCTCAAAACTCCATTTTCCAGGTGAGGAGACAGATTCAGAAAAGGGTGCAGATGACTTGTCCTAATTGTAACAGTGAGGACTGGCTGGTCTAGGATTGGGACTTCGGTGTCCTTGACTCCAGGACTCCAGGACAGTGGCCTGCTCCCTTCCCACCTGCAACCCAGCCTCCCCTCCCTCCTTTCACCTCCCTCCCCTGACCTCCACCCCTACCCCTCACTGCCCTCCCCTCTCCTCCAACTCACCGGTGGCCTGCTAAGTTTTCCTGATCTCATTGATACTTTTCACAATTTTCTGAAGACTGGCCTCATCCACAAAGCCATCACCTTTCTGGGCACAGAGAGGAAAGAGCACTGACATATATGACCCCCCCTACCCCGGGCACCCCAACACCCCTTCCCTGCCCAGGACCCTTATGCAAAATCACCTTCTTCGAATGGACCAGTTTCCCCTCCACAAACACTTCAAACTCCCCTGAGGCCTGGGTACATACGTCTTCCTCCTGGGGAGGGGATGTTGTGGGCAGGGGGAGGCTAAGAGTGCACCTCCACCTCAGGGGTCTTGGAGCCCTGACAACCCCACCTCCCCCACCACCTGTACACTCACAAAGAGCAGACGATTTGGAAACTGTTGCTCCAGACTCTTTCTCAGTAGAATGTACTGTGGGGAGGACACGGGATCACAGGGTCAGGGCAGAGGGGAAATAGGAACTCCTGCCAGACTGCAGGCCCCACAACTCCCCCCACCTCCAAAGCCAAAGCTACTCACCCGAAGGCTATAGCTTCAGAGGCCACTGGAGACAGTGGGAGATAAAAGGAGGGAGGCAGAGACAGAGGGAAGACACTACATCAGACCAGCCCAGAGGAGCCCTGTGAACCCCCACCCTTGCTCAGAACCTTCCCACAGAGCCATCTCATTGAGGCAAAAGTACAGTCTTCTCTATGGTCCATGATTTCCCCACCCCATCCCTATGATCTGGCCCTATCACCCCTCCGCCCCATCTCCTCCCTCTCTCCCCCTGGCTCACTCTGCTCCTGGGACCTCTGAGCTCTTTTTCCAACACTGTAGGCACACCCCTACCTCAGGGCCTTTGCACCAACTGCTCCTTCTCCAGAAGGCTCTTGCCCTATGAGCCTCATGGCTCCTGACCGCCCCTCCTTCGGGTCTTTGCTCATATATCACCCTCACTGGGATGCCTTCTTGGCCATCCCAGCTAAAAGTGTGGGTCCTCCTCCATCCCCCAAGATGCCTGTTGTCCACAGCACAAACTCCCTTCTAAGAAACCAGGTAATCTACTGTTCATATGTATTGCGTGTCCTCGCCTCTCCACACCAACTGTCAATCAGTGTCACGAGGACAGGGACCTCTGTCTTATTCACTGGTGTGTTACCGGTGCCAAGAACAGGGAGGGAAGCAGATCGCTCAGCTCCACACTCCATGCCCAGTACTGGCCTGGTCCATGATCAGGCCACTCAAAAATGAATGAATGAATGTGAATTGATGATGCTCAGCATCTGGAATCAAATGTCAGGAAGAGAGGAGGCGTTTGAATCCAGAACTCTCCAGTCTCAAAGCAAATGCTGGGAGGAGGCAAGTGTCGCGTCTGGGAAGTGGGACTCTGGGGGTCTACCTGATTCCCCTCCCTCCCCTCATCCTGGTCTTCAGAGCCTCAGCACGACCTGCCCCACCTCTTCACCATGAGGAGGAAGGCACTCGTGGGTGGGGACGGCCCCTTACCAGTAGATCACTTTAATCATGATCCTGTTGTCCACTTCCAAGTTCTCGTCGGTGGCGGCCAATGTGTTGGTGGAAGTCGGTAAATCAATGACCGCTGGAACGGGCTCCAGGATGGACGTCGGGGGAAGTTCGGAATTCGTATCTGTCAGCGGGGTGGCCAATGGCTCTGTCACCAGGGTGGACCCAAGGACAGAGCCCAGTAAGTCAGCAACTGACGGAGTGTGTGGAGGTTGGGACTCTAGGATGGGCGGGGATACAATGGGCACCACTGGGACTCGGGTCAAGTTTTGTATCTGCGCTGGATCCTTATTCTGCGCAGGATGCTCATCAGGTGACAACGCGGCCTCCGGGGCAGGTTCCCGAGGCGGATTCAAAGAATGGGTGGCGCTCCTAAAGGCTTCCGCGGTAAACCCCGAGGCCGAGATCGGGACCGGGACACCGACCGCGGAAGGGGTTGGGTAGCGGTTAGCAAAGAGGGTCGAGTTCTGGTCTAGAATCGTGGTCCGGACTGGAGTCGCTAGTGGGACTGGGGTCGGGGTTTGAACTAGAATTGAGGTCCGGATGGGAGTCATGGTCCGGACCGGAGCCGGAGTCCGGATCGGAGTCAGAATCCGTATGGGAGTCGGAGTCCGGACTGGAGGCAAGGCCAGGGCTGGAGTTTGGATCTGGACCGGAGTCGGGGTCCGGACGGGAGTCGGAGTCCGGACGGGAGCCGGAGTCCGGACCGGAGCCGGAGTCCGGATCGGAGTCAGAATCCGTATGGGAGTCGGAGTCCGGACTGGAGGCGAGGCCAGGGCTGGAGTTTGGATCTGGACCGGAGTCTGGGTCCGGACCGTGGTCGAGGCCGGGATCGGAGTCGGGATCTGGCTGGGGATCGAGGCCTGAACCCGGGTCGAAGCCGGGACCAAGGTTGGGGTCCCGGTCGGGGAGGAGGCTGAGGCCCGCGCCTGGTTGTTCATAGGGGCGTGGTGGCGGTGGGGGGCACCAGGGGGACCCTGGGTTGGGATCCCGGCGGGATCCCGCCCTGCCCTCCTTCCTGGGGCGGGAGAGCCTCACTTGCTAGGGTTCTAAAACTGGAGGCCACCTCAAGGGCACACTGTTACCTCGCGTTCCACTCGAAGCTCAGGTTCCACTGCTCTGAGCCCGGGAAGGGACACGACCTTGAGACCTCACCTAAACTTACCCGCTCCCTGAACCCACGTCCCCAGGGTGGGAGACAACTGTTGGCCTCACTATCGTGAACATTCATTCAAGCAGGCAGTATATACCATACTTACAGATTCTAAGCGGCACATATTTTGGCCATTTTAACCCCGAAAATCAGATGCAGCTTGCATTCAAAGGTGGCTTTGGAAATAAATCTTTTTTTTTTTTTTCACAGAAATCTCTTGAGAAATTGGGGTGGGGCTTAGAATCAAAGCCTTGTGGTACTTTTTTGTGTCCTCTGTGGACAGTTCTGTGTTGGGTGATTCTGTGTCCTGGTCCAGTGATGGAGCAGTCCAGTGGGGAGACCTATTTGTCACCAAAGAATGACAGCCCACAGTGGCTAGGGACGGGGCCATTGGGAGAGCTGAGGGCAAAGGGGTCAGAGACATTGAAGAGGGAAGCCCCAGGGATCCCAGAAGTGTTTCAAGAACCAATCTGGGGTAACCAGGGAGGGCTTCCTAGAAGAAGAGACAACTGAGCTGGAGAAAGAGAGCAGTAACAGAAATAATGGAATTTATGATTATGCAGTCTAATTGCTGTACATATGCCCACAGCTAGTAAATGGCAGAGCCAGGGTTCTAAGAACAGCTGACAGGTCCCAGGGTTCTGGTGCTTACCCTCTGCCCACTGTGAGTCCCTTTGGGGTGGGCTCTTGTTCACTGCTAAACCCCCAGCTCCTAGAACAAGGCCTGGCACACAGTAGGTACTCAAGACATATGTGGGAGAAGGGGACTTGTTTTGTTTTGAAATAGTTTAACGCAAGTTGGAAAAAAATAATAGCACAGAGAAGCCCTGTGTAACTTTCACCCAGGCGTCCCCAATAATAACATGTGTGATAACCACAGTACAAGGTCAAAACCGAAGTAGTTCCAGCTGTCCATGCTACTAGGTCAGGTCCGAACCTCACTCTGGTTTCTGGAAGGGTGGTGAGCAGTTTAGAGCCATGACTTACCGTGCTTCTCAAATCCCCGCAAGCGCTTCCTGTGTTCAACCTGGGCCAGGGTGGAAGATGGGGAAAGACATGGAATTTTCCATGTGATGCTAGGTGAGTCTTTTTCCCTCTCTGGGTTTTGTTTATCTTTCTGTGAGCATCATCGTTGCCAGCCTCTGTTATAAAATGCTTTGCATTTATTCACTTATTTAATACTCACAACTTTCTGAGAGTGTGGTATTATTCTCATTTCACTGATAAAGAAATGAAGCTGGGTGTGCCCTGGTGGCCTAGGGGATAAGGTCATATATATGTGGTTCATATACGTCCCAAGGATCCGGGTTCGAGACCCAGGGCCGAAGGGAATGACCAAGATGGATGACTAAATAATATAAAAATACTTCTTCCTCCTCTTTCTTTTCCTGCCTGTCTACTCCCCTTCATTCCTGCTTCTACCTTTCCTTTTAAAAAAAGAAATTAAGGCACAGAGAGGTGAAGTGGTTATCTGAATGTAGCTGATAGAACCAAGATCTGAACCTAGCCTATGTTAAGTTTGTGTGTGTGTGTGTGTGTGTGTGTGTGTGTGTGTAAGAGTTGGGGATTCTTTTGTTTTTTTAGTGATCATTTAGTTGCCTTTATTTACTATTGCCATTATGTATGATGAGTGCAGTCAAGTTTGGGCTTGGAAGATTTGAAGCTCTGTTGAAAGAGAAAAATGTTTCCTCCTGTGGAACACCTTCCTTCTTATTCCTTTGCACTCTGCTTTTTGTGCTTGTAGAATGAGGGATTTCTATCAGAATAGCTTTTCCTTCTGATAATCTGAGAAGGGCTTCCTTGCCCCTGAAGCTGTTACCTTAGCTAAGCCAGCAGCAGCCCTTAAGGAATATCAGGTGCTCTGGATGGCACAGTCCAGGTAAATTCCAAGGACCTGGGTTTGCGACCTGTGGCAGGGGAAACCGCCAGGATGAATGAATGAGTGAATGAGTGAGTGAATGAATATCTCTTTCTCTTCTCTCTGCCTGCCTGCCTGCTTGCCTTCAATCTGGACTATACCTTTCCTTGACAATAAATAAATTTTTTTTAAAGAATTTGCCATCACCCAAAGAGAGTCCTCTGTCCATTTCTAGTTCATCTCCATTCCTGCCCCAAACCCAGGCAGTTATGAGTCTTTCCATGACTATAGGCTTCCCTGTGCTGGACATTTCCCACAGCAGGACTGGCACTTTTCATCTACTGTTTTCAGTGCCCACCCACACTGTCATGTGCCTCCATGCTTCGTTCCTTCTGTGGCTGAAGAAGACCCACTATGGACCAAGTCGTGTTTATCTATCGATGGACATTTGTGTTGCTTCCGCACATTGGCTCTCCTGAAGAATTTTGCTATGAACATTTTGTGCAAGTCTTTTTCTGCATATATATTTTTCTCTTGGGTACGTAGGAGTGGAAGTGCTGGGTCATATGGTAATTCTGTTTAGTTTTTTTAAGAAACTGCCAAACTGTTTTCCATAGTGGCTTTATCAGTTTACATTCCCACCTGCAGTGTCCCAGGGTTCCCATTTTCCACATCCTCAGCAACATTTCTTGTTGTCTGTCATTTTTTTTTTTTTTTAAGGAAAGGCAGAGGCAGGAATGAAGACATGCAGAGAAAGGCAGGCCAGAAGAGAAAGGATGAAGAAGTATTTATTTTATTTTGTTGTATATCTCGGTTGTTTCCCCAGCCTTGGGACACAAACCTGGGTCCTGGGGATGTATGTGGACTGTGCTAGAGCAGAGGTGGCAAACTTAACTGCTATTCCACCAGGGCACACCTATTTTAATTGTTATTTAATTATTCATCTTGGTTGTCCCCCAACCTCCCCACCCCACCCCATCCCAGATACGGAATAACCCAGATCCTTGGATGTATGTGGATGGTGCTCAAGGCAGCAGAATTAACCACCACTCCAACAGGGTGTGCTGTCTTCTGTCATTCTAGGTGATAGGATGCCATTTTTTTTTTTTTTTAAGAGGAAGGAAGGCAGCAGGGAGCAGGCAGGCAGGAAGAGAGAAGAGGGGAACACATTTTATTTATTTTGTTGCTCCCCCAGCCTCCCCACCCAGACCCTGCAGGTCCCAGGCCACAAACCCAGGTCCTTGAGCTTATGTAGACTGTGCCCCTGCCAAGGGCTTAACCCCTGAGCCACCAGGACGCACCAATTTCTTGAAGAAACCAATTGTATAGCCCACAGAATCCCCACAGTTTGGATTTCATTCATCTCCATGGTGTTAACATGTCCTTTATTCCCATTAATTTACTGTAATTTGGCATTAGGTTGACTGACATCAAATTGCCAATATCCAACCTTTTTCAAACTGAGCAGATCTCAGTATAACTCCTTAACACCAACAGAAGGAAACAATCTACTGTTCTGTCTGCTGCCTGTGAGAAAGGAAAAGTTATTACCTGGTGATGTCAGAGGAGACCTTCCTGAGTTTTTCAGATTAATGCTATGTACACATGGGCACACCCTGGCAGAGTAGTGGTTTGATCTGCCACCTCCAGCAGAGCGCAGCCTGTGTATATAGTCCGAGGACCCAGGTTTGCATCCAGGGGCCAGGAGAGGCAACCAGGATAAACACCTAAATAAAGATGCTCCCTCCTCTCTTCCTGCCTGCCTGCCTGCCTGCCTGTGTGCCTTCCTTCCTGCCTGCATCTCTCCTTTAAATAACAGTATGTGCACAGGAAAACAAAAAACAAAAACTTCTAACAGCGAACAAAGGTGTGCACAGTGAAAAGGAAGTCTCCTGGGAAACCTTGGACACCACGTGGGAGTGGGGACTGAGGAAGCAATCTGTCTGTACTTGGTGAAACAGCCCATCTCTTTCCCGAGCACATTACCTGTGTCGACTCTATATTCTGTTCAGAACATTCACTGTCCCTCCCTCACAGCAGAAGATGCTTATTGATGTTGGGCTTATTCATGTAATTTGCTTTGAGAAGACGTGAGGGGTTTTAAGAGCGTCAGCCTGTGGCTCACTGTCCTGTCTCCCAGAGGGCCTGCGGTGCTCCAGACGGAAACTCTGTTAGCCTCGAGTGAAAGCAACCAGAGCGGAGCCTGGTAGCAGGGATGTGCCATGAACGGGAGACAAACCTGTTCACATAAGCCTCTGAGGTTTGCGGGTCATGTCGTTATTGCACCAAAACACAACCCATCCTGACTGACACACAGCCCAGAGAATTCATTTCTACAGTTGCTTTTTTTTTTCTCCTTAAGGACAGGTGCAGGCAGGAGTGAAGGCGAGCAGGCAGGCAGGAAGAGAGGGGAGGAAGAAGCACTTTAGCTTTATTTAGTTGTGCATGCTGGTCGTTCCCCACCAGTCCAGGACATGCACCTGGATCCTTGGGAGGTACATGAACTGAGCTCCTCTGGAGGTAGCTGACCTAACTGGTACCCCACGAGGGTGAACCAGACAATTGCTTTTTAAATGTGTGAAGAAGAAAAATACATTTTATACTTTTATGATTACCTATACCAACCAGTGTTTTCTTTTTTTTTTTAATGTGCATATTTGACTTGCAGCCACAGCACACTCTCCCAGTTTGTGTGTTATCTTGCAATGTCCTTATCTTGCTGTCATTTTTGAAAGACAGCTTTACTGGATGCCAGCTTTTTAATTGACTGTCTTCTCCTTCAAGGAATGTGTGTTATCCCACTTTTGACCTCCATCTTTTCTGATGAGTCGTCAGCTGTTGATTTTATTGGTTTATTGGTTTCCCTTATAAGTGATAGGTCCTTTTTACCCCTTGCTCCTTTCAAGATTTTCTCATTGTCTTTGGCTACCAGTATTTTTACTATGCTGTTTGTGGATCTTTCTGCACTGAAAATATTTTCCCATTTACAGTTTATTAAGCTCCCTGGATGTATAGATTAATGTTTTTTCAGTCCATTTGGGAAGTTTTCGGCCATCATTTCCTTGGGATATGTTTTTCTGCTCCTTTCTCTCTCCTCTCCTATTATTCCCATTACTTGCACGTCAGTGTGTTTAATAGGGTCCCATATGCCTCTAAGGCTCTTTTAATTTCTCTCCCTCTCTCCTTCAGATTGCATAATATTTACCAATATATCTTCAAGTCTGTTAATTCTTTCTTCTACCAGATCAAATCTCTATTGAGCCTCTCTAGAGAATCTTTCATTTCAGATGTACTTTTCAACTCCAGAATTTCCACTAGATTATTTTGTGTAATTTCTCTTTACTGATAGTCCTTACGTAGTGCAATATTGTTATTCTACCTTCCTTTATTTCTTGAATCAACATTTCCTTTAGTTCTTTGAGTATGGGTACAATGTCTGCTTTGAAGTCTTTATTCAATTCAGCAAATGCATTCTCTCTCACAGGCAGTTTCTGTTCCCTTCCCTGTCCCAACTCCCCTCCCACCACAAGTGGATCCTATTTTCCTGCTTCTTTACATGTTATGTGTTTTTGTTGTTGGAAACTGGTTATTTCAGATAACGCATGATGGCAGCTGTGAGTACTGGTTCCCATTGATGAGAGATAGCATAGGGTAAAGGAGGGGGCTTTGTGAACAAGGAGGCAGGATGGCAGGTGTAAAAGTGAGATTCATTAACCCACAGGCATGCAAAAGATAAGCCAGGACCACTGAAGCCGGCTAGTACCACCCCAGCCTCAGGTATGCTGGGAATGGCCTTACAGAAAAAACAATTTCTTAAGAACCCCTAGCAACTCCATGCAAGTGGGATATTCCCCAACTGCATGAGACCTTCTCTCAGCTTACAACATTTGCAGCTTTTCTGTCCAGAAGAGAGAAATGCACTGTCTCTCTGGGCTTCTCCTAATAAATATTTCATGTAGCGTACCCTGGTGGAGCAAAGGTTGGGTCAATCTCTGAAAGAGCAGGCCACATTCCTCTGGGTTCAAATCCCAGGCCCTGGGGGAGGCAACCAGTGTGAACAACTAAATAAAAACAAAACCAAGATGTTTCTTCCTCCTCTGTCTTCCTTCCAGTCTGCCTGCTTGCCTTCACTCCTGCCTGCTCCTTTCCTTTAAAAAATAAGTAAATAAATAAACCCTCCAGGTACTGTTATCAAGTGTCTCGCCTTGATTCTTTCTCGACTCACTCTGGACACCAGGACACATCAGCGGCCTACACCCACTCACAACACCCACTTTGGGGTTTGTGGAATGACTAGTTGACTATCCTAGCAAAGGCTATTCCTCTTCCCCTCCCTGTGGGCAGTTTAAAATATTCCCCCCAGACTAACAGTGGTATCCAACTCAGCAATTAAGCGCCACTAATCCTCAGTGAGCTGCTCAGTTGTTTGTAACGCTGCTCTGGGGCGTAAATGGTTCACTGATCCATGAAACTGGGGACCTTTGAAAGGTTAGTTCTCAAGGTCAGTTTGAAATTTGTTCTGACCCCACTAGTTCTCTTCCTAACTACCGTATTTTGCCATATACAAAGTGCCCTCTTTGCCCAAATCTGTGAGGGAAAAATAAGGATATGCATTACACATGAGCAATTCTAACTCCATATCTATGTAAATGCTTTTATTTTATTTATGCTTATGAGTTAAAAGTGTAACTCTAGAAATCAATAATGATAATGATATCCTTGTGTAAAACAAGGATGGATGAATGCAGAAGGCATGAAAATCTGATTTCACACAGTTTTGGTCATGAAGACCTGGAAGATGACTTAAAAAACTAGCTTTGCTTGGTTTTGATCACTTCAAAGCTTCAAATGTTACTTCATTTGAAATGTTACTATCACTTCAAATGTTACACAAAGTGCAAAAGCAATCTCAGCCGACTGAAACCTGGTGGGCTCACCAGCCAATGCAGCCTCCTGCCCTGTCAGTGAACAAGCCCTTTCAGGCCCCAATGAAAGAAGAGTGGACATCATGAGGTGAGCTGGTCATGATTCCACAGCAACAGACAGAATCAGAAAGCATCCATCCAGCACCCAGGATTGGATCCTAAGACTGTGGAACAGTTCAAGAAGGAAGCGGCTGTGAAATCATTTTAAAACTGCGGCCTCAGCAATGCCATGGATGGAACCGAGGACGATGACATTTACCAGGATGAGGAGAGAGACTCTTCAGAAGACACATTAACACAGAAATTAAAGAGGATGACATTATTCTGATATGAACAGTGATGAAGAATTCTTGGCCTTCTATGATGCATAAATATCAAATTTGTTATGAGTATATAACATTTCTTATACCTTGTATCAGTTCTTGTGTTTTATAATTGTTACATAAAATTTCTTGTACCGTAGCGTTAAAAAATAAATACGAAAATTCCTTTGTAATACAAAAACCGAGCACCTAAATATAAACAAATAAAATCTGAATTAAAAAATTGAAACAAAATATTTTCTTCCTGAAAGTGGGCCCAAAATGTGAGTGTGCATTATACATGGCAAAATACAGTATCTCTTTCCCCGTGTCTCTGGCACACTAGGCAACCTCGTTTTGCCCATGAATGTGTCACTCTTCCAGCTGCCTTTCATCACAACCTTCACTGTTGTTTTGTCTTTTTAAGGAAAGGTGAAGGCAGGAATTGTGGCTCCCACCAGCCACCCCGCTTTCCCCAGCCCCAGGTCTCAAACCTGGACCCTTGGGAGCTGTGTGGATTACATCCAGTGGCCTTATCCGCTAGGACACCAGGATGCACCACAGCACAGATTAATGACTGAGCCACCAGTCTTCCGGGATTTTCTTGTGACACCCCCATTCCCCTGCCACCCCATCTGGAACCCGGGCCCTTGACTTTTTATGGACTGCACCTTAGCCATCGCAGCCACCTGAGCCACACAGGTGCGCCAGGATTTCTCACTTTCATGAACAAATACATTTTTTTTTAAATTTTTTACATAAAACACTTTGAGTGTTCTTGACTCCTTCACCAGTGCTATTATTCTTCTCAGGAGATATTTCAACCCCTTTGGTAATACAAAGCACTCAGTCTCATGAGTCAAAGATGATGAAAATAAGAGCCTTTATAGAAGAGATGGGGAGAGGAAGAGAAAAGGGATATAAATAACCATTATGTACAACCTCCAATGGTAAAATTCTCCCAGCCACCCCTTCCAGCTTGACATCCAAAGCGTCCAAAGTACACACTGGGCACCACCAGGTAAATATAAAAATATGCAGGCTCTTTCTCCAGGTGCTGATGGAGAAGGGGCAGGTCAGGCCTAGAAACGAAATGAGTAGGAGGCATTAGCAAGGGTCGCCCTTCCACCTCCTCTCCCTCTCCCCAGTGAGTGGAAATGAGTGCAGCTCTGGCTGGGGCACCCCTCCGTCACCTCTTGAAGCCCATAGGTCTTCCAATGAAAGGGAAAGCGAAGGGACCACGAGAAAGAATGAAGTCAGAACTGAAAACTGCACTCAAGGACCTTCCAGAGACTCTACCTACACTTACAGATAAAGAAGCGAAAGCAGAGGCTGCCTCTGCCCCGCGTGCCCAGCGTGTGCAAGGGGCATAGAGGTGGTTAGCTACCTCCCGGGCATAGATGGAAGGCGCAGGTATGACATAAATCGCATGAGAGTCTCCATCTTCCGGGCGATTCCAATCGGAGGAGGGGCTGCAAGAAGAAGAGAGTAAGATCCAGACTCTCCCCAGCCACCCTGGAGGCCAAGCCACAGTCCTCTAGGGACACCGCCACGACCCAATCGGAAGAGGGCGGGAACTGGGATAAGAGGAAGGGACCCACCAGGACCGTCGGTGGCGGAATCAGGTCAACTGCACTACGGAAATGGAAGCAAGCAGCCAAGAGGGACAGGACAATCGCGTGCGGCCCAGGCCCTCACCTCCGGCCATCGCCGCCTGCCTCCGGCGTCCTCCTGTTGTTGAGGGCATCGGGGAGCGCGTGAACCGAGGGCTCGGGGGAACCCGCCAGCAAGCGACACCCGGTGTCCCGGCCGGGCCCGCGGCGTCTCACGTGCACCAGCAAGAGCGCGGCGCCGGCCAAGCCCATGGCCACCAGCAGGCCCAAAGCCGGCGGCCAAAGGAATCGCTGCGGGTCCCCCGGCCTCGGGCCCCGCGGGGCCGCGGGCAGCGCTTCCGCGCCGTCGAGGCGAACCGGGAACTCGCATCGCGCGCCCATGTAGCCGGGAGCGCAGGCGCAGACGAGGCCAGAGAAGTGCGCGTAGCAGCGGCCGCCGTGGGCGCAGGGGCGCGCGGCGCACGGGTCCACGCGCTCGCGGCAGTCGCGGCCTCCGAAGCCCAGCGCGCAGGAGCAGCGGCGCGCGCCGCCGCCCTCCAGGCACGTGCCGCCGTTGGCGCAGGCGCGGCCGGCGCAGTCGTCCAGGTCGTGCTCACAGCGCGGCCCCGCGAAGCCCGGGCGGCAGCTGCAGCGGAGGGCGTGGCCGAGGTCGAGGCAGAGCCCGCCTGCAAGGACCGACGGGAACGTCAGGGGCCCCAGGCCCGGCCGCGCTCCGTGTCTCCACCCCGGACTGCCCGCCTCGACTTTTCTCTGCGTCCTTCCCCCCTGCACCCCCCACCTGATCTAATTCAAGGCCAACCTCTTGGCATTTGCGCAGCAAGAGGCCCGCTTCTTTTTCTCTCAGTAAAGCCCTGGATGAACTGCGTCTCACCTCCTTGTCTCTGTATGGCTGTTTCAATCATACTTGCGTAGTTAACAGCTCCAGAATGATGTGTTTGAACCACCTGCCTTTTCTCTTCCACCCTTCCGCCACTCCTTTCAACTTTCCTCTTCCCGAGCTCACGCTTCAGGTCTCTACCGCGTCCCCTTCTCCACGAAGCCCTCCCCGACTCTTCCTTCATCTCTGCCCTGTACCCCCTGACCCCCCCACCCCGGCCACTCAGCTGTCTGAGGACAGATGTGTGCTCCCCTCTGGGCTGGCACCCCCGTGAGGAGAGGGTCCAGGGCTGTCCTGGTCACTGCTAGGTCCCTAGCACCACTCAGCGTGAACGAACACTCCGTGTTTTGGCGAGAACTGGTATAACTTAACGAAGACTGCAAAAAGCCCTTTCCATTCATGATCTCTTTCATCTTTTGACACTCAGGGGCTCTCGGTTACTCAGAATCCTCCTGTGATTCCACCTACAGGTAAAACCAAAATCCTTCCCATGGCCGATGAGGTCCCATAGGAGCCCTTCTGGTCACCTGTCCTTGACTCCGCCACCTCTCACCACTGTCCCCTTACTCTGCTGCAAGGACACCAGGTGCATTCCTACCTCCATGTCTCTGCACTTGCTGTTCCCTCTGCATGGAACATACTTTCTCCCCCAGGTCCCCACAAAGCTCCCTCCCTCAGAGCAAGGTCGTTCCTAACCATTCTAGCCTTATTTTTTCTTCCTTTGTATCACCACCTAACCGCCCATATACTTTTATTCATTTTGTTTGCTGTCTATCTGTCCATCGACTCCACCAGCGCAGGGTTTTGGTTTTTGTCTGTTTCATTCCTGATGGATCCCTGGTGCCTAGAACAGGGCCTGGCAACAGCAGGTGCTCAGTAAATATTACTGAGATGGGAATAGCCCATGCCCGTTTTGCAAGATTAAACTGAGGCTGGGCACAAGGGGAGGCTCACTTCCCCAGTCCACAGCACCCTAGGAGGCAAAGCCAGGATTCCCCCACCCCAGCACCATCTGAGCTCATCCCCACTCTTGTCCACTGATCTGTGCAGGGTCCCCCCTCAGGCACCCCTCACCGTTCTGCCCCCCACCCCTCACCGTTCTGGCAGGGCTGCAGGCTGCACCGGTCCACCCTCTTCTCACAGTTGGAGCCTTGGAAACCGGGCGGGCAGTGGCAGATGTAGGCGGAATCCGGGTCTGCGCCTCCCACACACAAGCCTCCGTTGAAACAAGGTCCATCAGCACACGTCACCCCGCTCACCTCACACCGCACCCCGTAGAACCCCCGGGGGCATGCACACTCGAAGGACCCGGGTGTCTCCTGGGCAAGGGCAAGAGGACTTCAGATCCAGGTCTCATTGGGGCAAAATGCCATCCTCCTCAGTCTTAGCCACTGGGGGCTGCTCCTGTGTGGCCCCACCTCCCAGGGTGCAGGGGCCTCACCTGGGGCGTCCTGAACAACCCCTCTCTCCACGCCATGTTCTGGGGCTGCCCTCTCAGCCCACAGCAGTGATCCCACGCCCATGGCTCCTCCTTTGCCTGCCCTGATGCCTTCCTGCTCTGCCCTCTTTGGTCCACATTGTCAAGTCCCACTTTGAGGCCCCAGGTGCCAGCCCTCCCTCTCTTTCCTGCAGCTTTCTCTCCCCTTCTCAGGCCCCCCACCCCCAAACTCGAACCCTCCCTGCATCTCACTGTCCATGGTGGCAGTGTCCAGGCCACCCACACTGGGCTTTACCTCCCACCACCAAAGCTCTGCTTGCCAGGCCGCTCACCTGCTCCATGCTCTCCCATCATCTCCCCTCTCCCCAGCTCTGGGCTCACCTCCAGGAAGCCTTCTCTGATGCCCACCCCCAAACCAGATCCCCAGCCTGCCTCGCCCCACCACCCCAATCTTGAGCCCCGAGTTCTGAGTCATTCCCTCTCACGGGGGGCGGGCTGAGAGGCCACCCACTGAGTCTGCTCTCCCCACCCCATTCCCATCACCCCATCCATCTTCAAGGTACTGTGTGCAAACTGGACCCCTCCAGGCAACACACCCTGACGCCACCCCCAGCCTTCCCCAGGTGGCTGTCTCAGGGAGCCCCACGCCGGGGTGGGGGGAAGCCCCAGGGTACAGCACCAATCGGGATGAGGTGAGCAGGTGGTACTGACACTACAGCTGCCCCCATTGGCACAGGGGTTCCCATCACAGGGTCCAGGCCCAGGTATGAAGCATCCAGTGTTAGCAGAGGAGGGGCCTCTGGGGCTGAGACAGCTGCTGGTGGAGACCGGAACTGTGCAGAGGGGCCCAGTCCAGCCTTCCAGGCATTGACATTCATCGGGCTGCTCACAGAAGCCGTGCTCTGGGCTGCAGCCGGGCCGACAGGCCACTGTGGGGGAGGCAGAGGGCGAGGATGAGACAGGAGGGGAGGAATCTATTTCTGAGCATTTTCTGGGCACCACCTCATCTCATCCCGTGACAGAGAGTCCTCAGGACTAGATGGCATTGCAACCCCGTGCCCATCCCTCATCACAGACTGACCAGGGAGTGCCCGAGGGAGCATTTGAACCCAAGATTTGGGGTATGTGTACTCATGAAAGGAGAATGAAGCTGCCACAGGCCTGAGTTTAGAGAGAAGAATTAGGAAAGGGGGTCTGGAATCTGGGAGGGATCTCTGACCTCTCCAGGAAAGTGGGAGAGTCTGGGGAGACCTGGATAAGCCTGGGAATCCTAGGGGCCTCCATGGGGCTCAAAATTTGGAGAAGGATCTGAGGGTACCCCGGATGGAGACTGAGGATCCCAGGCTTTAGAAAGTAATATGGGACTGGTCTGCTACTGCAGAGGGGAAGAGGAAGAAGCGGGTAGGGGTGGCACATTGGGAGGATTGTCCAAAGCTCCTAGGTGGAGGTAGGGCGAACCCCGTAATTAGAAGAGTTTGCGGGATCCTAGCATCTGGAAAGAGATGTGGCTGTGGGTTTGGAGAGGAGCTAGGACCCAGAGAAATGGGTGTGTTTCCTGTTTAAGGCACTAAGTTCTGGGAAGAAGAAAGGGGCTGCCGTGGAGGATCCTCCGTTCCCCAAAGTGGTAGCTGGGTTATGGGATGGAGCTGAGGACAGTAAGTGGAGCTGGTGAGGGGCCGGGGTTTCCATATCCCTGAAGCGGGTAGCTGGATGGTGCCAGGGAGTTGAGAACCTGGAGTGGAACTGGAGAGGGGCTGGGGTACAAAGGAAGGGCTCTTTCCCTGAAGAGGGAACTGGGTTGGTAGGGGGCACAGGGAACCGTGAGTGGAGCTAAGGAAGGGCTGAGGGTGGAGTGCGGCTGAACGCAGCACTCACGCGGTGCCTCACACTCGTCTTCCACCGACGCGCACGGGCGCAGTCCCGGACCGCACCGCGAGGGGGCGCTGAGCGAGCGGCAGAGGCGCGCGCACGCGGCTCCAACGGCGGGCGGCTCGCAGCGCGCGCGGTACGAGAAGCGCAGCTCCCAGGCGCCTGCGCGCTGCACATCGCGGGCCCACGGACCCCCGGCCGCTAGGCGGCGCCGACCAGCCACACGCGCCAGCAGGCTCCAGACGGGCCCTGCGGAAGGAGGGGGAAGAGAGGGCGCTGGCGTGGGCTGGGCCGGACCGCGATTGGACTCAGGTCTGCAACAAAGACGAACCCTCCCTGCCCCTGTTAACCAGGCCGGAACACCGCGATCGAGCCCTAGGGGGCTCATTTGTCGTGATGAGAGTAGCTGTTACCCTTAGCCAGGCTAAGGTAAACTCCCCTAATGAGCCCTGGAATCTTTGATGTCAGGAGCCCATCTAGTTCCCTGTGGACGTGGCGATGGTACCAATCCTCTCAAAGAAGCCTGAAGAGAAAAATAACTATTTTGCCCCCAAAATATTTGTATATTAGTGTTAAGACTGTAACACCTGTGACATTTGATATTTCCTTATGGCCAAAGGACATAACAGATCTCTTAAAGTGAGCTCATAACACCCCGCATTGTCTTCCTAGATCAAAATGAGGACACAGAGCCCAATTAATAGACCGTAAATTACTTTGACTGGCAGAAGCCTTAAGATAGGGAAGAATAGCCGTTTCCCCCACAGCAAAGCCGTCTCACCCCCAACACTGTGCCACAGGAATTTCGTATATCAAAGCAGTGACAGAAATCCTATGGGTTTTCCATTAGCACCAACATCACCCTCAAGGATACCATCACCCCATTTGCTCAATATCTCATGAAAACTGCTCCATTCCATAGCACTCCCGGGGGGCACCCATAGGAACATGACAGAGTCGAAGTAATTCAGATTGTACGCTGGGTTCTCAAAATCAGAAGGTGCCAGAGCAGGCCGGCGAGATGCCAGACCCTGCTCTGGTGGCCCCAATTTCAGACAGTAAGAGAGCTTCCCTGACTTCCACCGGCATCGCATCAGGACCAGAGCTCCCATATCCAGTACAGGGACCTTTCTATGTGGAGATGCCAGGAGCCCAAAGCAGCTGACACGGTACCACACTCCAGAAACTGATAACATCACACTCCAGAAACTGATAACATTGTGGGTCCAGTCACTCAGGGAACAGCTCCCTTCCCCCAGCCCCTTGTCAGGCCTCAGCTCCCTGAAGTCCCTCCCCACACCCCACCTCTACTCCACAGTCCCCAGATAGAAACCACTCACCTCCGACCTCTTCTCCCAATTCCTCTCTCCAGGTTTCAATGGTGAGAGAGAAAGTGCCCTAAAGTGGGGGGAGGGAGGGGCATGGGTGAATGGAAGAGAAAAGAATGGAAGTTGGTGGCCAGAGCTGGTACTCTAAAAGGCCAGAGCTTAGGGGTGAAGACCATTCCAGGGACCAGGCAGCAAGGGAGAATTCCTTCCAGGGAATGGATGACTTTTGTCTGGTTCTTTGTAGAGGTCTGACTAACCGGTAAACAATTTTCTAAAGGTACCAGGACCCTTGTGAGGGCTGGTGATGAACCATGTCATAGAAAGGTCTAGAATTCAAATACAGGTCTATTCATGTTTGGGGCTGTTAGGGTGGAAGAGAGGATTTTGGAAATGAGTCAGGAGTATGGGTCCCAGGAAGAACTGAGAAGGGTGTGTGCATTTAAAATTCCCAGAGAGTAAGTTTGGAGTGCTGAGAATGTGGGGTCCCACACTTGCAGGATTGGGGGAGCCCCAGAAGGCAAGTTGGAGTCAGAAAATGTGCGGTGCTAGAGGACAGCACTGGGGTCTTGGAAGTTGGAGGGCAGAATAGGGCGGAGATCCGGAGAAGGCAGCCAGCATGGGGGTGTCCCAGGCCCGGGCCTCACCGGCCAGGCGTCCCGGAAGGGCACACGCAGGAGGCCGTCGGGCAGCGGCAGATCAGGCGCGGGCGCTCTGGGCTGCTCGGTGTAGGCCGGTCCGCGCGCACTCAGCGCGGCACCCAGGGCGCACGGAGACTCGGCGGCCTCCTCCGAGATCCCTGGCTTCAGGCAGACCCTAAAGAAGAGGCGACAGGGACCCCGGGCACTGCAGGGGGAGCGTGGCGCCCCTGGGCCAGGGCCTGGCCTGAAAGAGTGGATCTGCAACTCGAAGACGCCGGCCGGCCGTGCCTGGGGGCGGAAAGAGACGCTTGGGTGAGGGGACCGTAGGGACCCAGGCGTCCCGTCCAACCTACGCCCGGTCCGCAAGTGCCTCGGGCGCATCCCCTCCCACCAGTCCCTTGCCCCTCCTCTGACCTGGGGAAGGACAACGAGCGCCAGGATCACCGTCCGGGACCAGAGCAGGGGCGTCCGCGGGGCAACCATGGCCTTTGGGGAGGGCGGGGGGATTCGGGAGCCGCAGCTGCCGGCTCCGGACCTTATATCTGCGGGGGACGGCTCCGCCCCCTCAGGCGGCCTCCGGGCTCCCGGAGACCCTCGGGGAGGAGGTCGCAGGGGTAGGGGAGCTCCGGAGCACCCGCGGTTTTCCGTAGTGACTGCTGCTGTGTCTTGTATGTGGTTGCGACCGCAACTTTGTGTGAGGTCGGGGAGGCAACGGACTAAGGGGTGCGCTTGTACGGGAGGTTTTCGTGTGAGTGCGGTTGCAAAAGCTGCTGGGCGATGCATTTAATTCGGTGATGGGGTCTAGAAGCGATTGTGTGGTTCCACGTGTACCTGGAATCGTTGCTGGTTAAGCCTGTGCGCGAGCTTGTGAATCAGTGCGCGCGCGCGGAGAATGGAGGGGGCCCCAGTTCGTGGGGTTGAGACTTTGAGGTGCGACTCCTCCAGGCGTTCGCACAGGTGTGTCTCTGTGCCCCTGCAGTGTCATATGAGCCTGCGAATTTATGTGCAGGTGCCTCCAGGTGACTGTGGGGGTCTGTGCAGGTGCCTGTGTGCAGATGACTAGCTGGGTGTTGTCCCGTCAATTCGATGAAGAGCGGGGTTCTTTGGGGACCCCCGCTCGGGTGTGTGCTCGTGTTTTTCCCTCCCGAAGACAAAGCCGGCCTCCCAAGCCAGCGTCCGCGCCGCACCAGACGCCGGGAGCCGGCCGGGCCTCCGAGGGGCTTCCAGCTGTATGTAAATGCCGCCATCTGCGCGGCGGCCGCGCCCCTCCCCCCGCCGCAGCTGGGCCCGTTTGGCTTCAAGGTGCGAGGAGCAAATGGGCAGGAAATTCGTCTGCGCGCATCAGGGCCGCCCCTCACTCCAGGGTGGGCGGGGGCGGGCCCCCAGCACCCCGCCCCCCACCACGAGTCCTGCCGTAGTCTTCCCGGCCCGCGGCAGGGAAGCCAAGAGCACAGGGGCCAACCGGGACCGCGCGAAGTCCTGCAGAAGAGCTCCAGTAAAAACTCCTGTAAGAGTTTCAGCTAAGTGAAAAAGGGAGCTCCAAGTCATATACATGTTTTTTCTTTTCATTTTAGAGGAGGTGTAACATAGAGTGATCAATGAAGTGTAGGTCAGGAATATAGTGAGTGAGCCATAATGTGCAATGAAGTAGAGAATTCGATCTAATTTTGTTTTGTTTTTTTCCTGCTAATCCTGAGGACTGGAGTCATGGGAGGATTTTTATTTTTTAAAGGAAAGGTACAGGCAGGAATGGAGGTGAGCAGAGGCAGGCAGGCAGGCAGAAGAGCATTTTAGTTTAGTTGTTCATCCCGGTTGTGGTCACCTCCCTTGGGATACAACCCGGGGTCCTTGGGGTGTATCTGGACCAGCCTGAGGGTGGCAGACCAGACGGCTACTCCACCAGGGCGCATCCTGGCTTTGAGCCGGGGACATGGTGCAGAGCGTCAGGCTCTATCACACAGATGTTTCCTCCGCTTGTTTTAGTCGTTCCACTCCTTCCATTCCATTTCACCAGACTTCACGCCCTCAGGAGGCCTTCCCCACCACTCCCCCAGGGGTTCGGGCACCTCCACTCGTAGCCTAAACCAGTCCTGTGAACCCCACAGCAGAGAACCAGAACTGATGAACCAGTTATGGGGCAAATTAAGCCCTCGAGTGGGGGAGTGAGCTTCCCAAGATAGTCATGCAAAGGGATTAGGGCAAATTCCTGACCTGGGAGAGGAACAGCTTCCTTAAACTTAAATCATACAAAGACTTCATCCAGAGTTTGTGCCAGGCATGAGTGTCGCACATGTCGCACCTCACGTCTGTGTGAGGTGGTCTTTAAGGAATTGCCAATTGTCTCTTGGCAACCTAGGACGTTTTAAGCTGTTGACTTAGAGCCCGCAGGTCATGTTGAGGTGACGTGAGCAAAGACCTAAAGGTGGAAAGTGGGCTCTATGGATCCTGGGAACAACATTCCTGGCAGATGTGAGTAGCAAGTGCAAAGGTCCTGAGGTGACCTGCCAGACACTCAGGATACCCGACTCACTTGACTCTGGTTTCTGCTTAAATACACCCTTCCAAGAGGTCTTCCCTGACTGTCCCAGACAACCTAAAACAGCACCTGACTCCCCGTCAGTCCCTCTCCTTACCATCCTTTATGCAGCTGTGTAACCCAGAGAAACGCACCGTCTCCTTCACAACTACCAGCCCCACGAGGGCGGAGTGTCTCACTTGCCTACTGATAAACTTAGTGCCTAAAAACGGGGTCTGGCAGTCAGCTGAGGAACTGTTTGCTGAATAAGTGAATGAATGAGGGAGGTCCTGTTAGTAACCTCTTGTGAAGATGTTCCAGGCTTGCCCAGGGTCTCAGGACTGCAATCAGCGAGTGACTTGGCACCGGGGCCCTGTCGGGGTAGCTGGTGCCAGGAGGGAGCAGCTTAGCAAGATATTCTTGACTGTGTCACCCATGCACTGTCTTTGAGGTGACCTGGGCATAAGGCCCCTCACGCCCCCCTATTCTCACATCACCCCTGAGCCAGCACCAGGGCAGGGAGGGGTCTCAAGGAACCCAGCTGGGCCCTGAGGCTTGGGCCACCCAGAGAGCTGAAGTCCCAATGGCTGGGGGCCAGGCTGGACCCCTGGCAGGCGGGGCTCTTCCCTCTCTTCCTCCATCCACTCCCCTGTGGGGGGACAGATCCGAGTCGTTTCAAAGGCTGCTCAGAAGGTCCTGCGGGACAAAGTATGTTCTCCACCAAGGGACGCACAGACTGGGGGTGGCCCTTCCTCCATCCACAGCTCCCCTCCTGAGGACCACATTCCCCGAGCACACAAGCCTGTTCCTGCCTTTGCTTTTGGTCACAACTGCCAGTCATCAAAGCTACTTGCAAAGAAAATGCAGGCCCCTCCACATCCTGAAAATGGTCTGGAGTGCGGGCCTGCAGACACTGTGGGTTACACAGGAGACCTTGGGTGGGGAGTGGGCACGCATTTTAGTTCTGCTTTTTGTAGCTGTCCGTGTGCCTTTTCAGCAATCTCGAGTTCAGAGGTTCAATCTGGCCCATGGTTTCAAATAATTTTAATCAGTACAGCAAACACCAGGTAAGCTCTTTTAAAAATATCGAACTAGAACCAGCACTAAATACTGGCTGGAGGAGAGGCTGGGAGCTGGGGGGCTTGGTGGGAGATAGTTTGAATCAAACTGGGTATTTCAACCTTTGAATAACCAGCATGGCCTGGTTTGACAAGATCCACTGGAAAGCACACGTCCCGCCACTGTTCACGACCACCCCACCAAGCACCGCCCGTTAAGAGACGAGGCAACTGAGGCAGAGCGGTGCGCAGCCCTCAAGCCAAGCCTGTGAAGTAGGTCCCATGATATTTTTAGATGTGGAAACGGAGGCCTAGAGAGGTGCAGTAACTCACCCCAGACCACGCAGCCATTAGCGGCAGAGGTGGGGTTCGAACAGGGACAGCCTGGAACAGGGACAGCCTGGAACCTGTACTTTGAAGTGATCCTGTGCCAGCCAGTGCAGGAGGCAGGGCCGCCTGTGGCTATTCAAATTCAAACTCAGTTCCTCAGTACTACCACCACCTCCATCCACTCAGTGGCCCTGGGGCCACCAGCGGCTGCAGAGGACAGAGCAGTCAGTGACGCAGAGTGCACGGGAGAGCTGCTGGGGCACTTACTTTCAGGCTTACTTTCAGTCAGGACTCAGTATTTAGAAATTGGGAGCGTTAACATAAAAACTCCCAGTTATGCTCTTGATGGAAAGATCAAAGGAGGCCTGCCTTCCCCAGGGCAGAGCGGGGTGGCAGCTTTCCTCTGCTCTGTCCCCAGTGGCCTCTGGTCCCCGCAGCCCCCCTGAACCAGCACGGCCGTATCTGCACAGCAGCCTGCAGCTACCTGGCTTTAAAGCGCAGTGCCGCCCTCGCTTCTCTTCCCCGCAGATGGGAAATCTGGGGCCAGAGAGGGAGATGCACTTTTTGCAGATTATACAGCATGTGGGAAGAGCCGGGACCCAGGTCGCCAGATTTCCAGACCAGCATTCAAAACCAGCCCCGACCCACCAAAGCACACGAGCTGCTTGGCAGCTAGTCAGCTACTGTGGGACGATGACCCAAGAGTCCCAGACCTCACCCGATGCCCCATCTGCAGACTCCGGACACAGCAGTGTGGCGTCTGGGATGGACTTTATTGGACATGAGGCTGCCCAAGCCCTGGTCTGCAGCACTGGCGCCAGGACCCAGGCACCGAGGGTGAGGAGATCCAGATGTCAGGGCTGCTTGGAGCGAGGCCACAAGCGGCTGGCGAGAGAGCCGAAGAAGAGGCTCTGCTTGCTGGATTTGGAGAGTTCGGCCAGACGCTGCTGCTCCTCCTGCGGGAGAAAACAGAGGCGGCGGAGGGTCAACTAGGGTGGGCAAAGCCTCCTTCCAGACGCCCAGGTCTGCAGCCTTCAGCCCAACAGCCACCCTTCCTTTAAACCTCCACTCGGCTGAGGCCCCGTTCCGCACACCTCCAGCTCGCCGGTGCCTCCCAGGGCCCAGGCTCCAGAGCAGCAGTCCAGGGACTGGCAAGTCGGATCTGAGCCACACACTCAAGTTCCAGGTCCTCTCACCAGGCCCTGCCCCAGACCCAGGGGCTCCCCTGCACCCTGGGAATGCAGTTCAGAGCCTACTTACCCCAACCTAGGTGCCAGTGAGACCCCAGGTCCAACCCTATGGCCCTTCACCGTGACGCTATTCTGTTTCCAAGGCCTCCAGGGCCCACGCCCCTAGGACTCCTCTGGGCCCTCGGGAGCTCCAGCTCAGGAACCCATCCCACAATCCGGCCAACCTCAGCCGAGGGCCCTGGCAATCTTTCTCGGACTCATTCATACTCTTAGCGCCACTTCCAAACGAGCAGAGTCACATCCGAACCATCTGCGCCCCTTGCCCAGAACCGAGCCGGGGTGCAGGACTCTGCTTCTACACCTGATCTAAAGCTACGTCCACACGATCCAGGTCCCCAGGCCGGCTGGACGCCAGCAGGGACTGACCCCGCCCCGGACCTGCCTCGGTTCTCCCAGCAGGTGCAGTTAGCTGTGCGCAGCTCCCAGGCCCTCCATGGCAGCCTGTGAGACCAGAGCTGGCTACAGGTCCACGGCCAAGTGGAGACAGGCTGTGCCAGCGCTGCTCCTGCAGGAGCCACGGGAGCTGCGGCCCTGTCCCCACCTGCTCAAGCCGGCTCTGTCGCTGTTTGAAAGCCTCCAGAGGGTCCTCCTCCAAGGCGTAGTGCTCCAGCACAGTCCGGACGTCCTCCACGCCATTCAGAGCGATGGCTGCGGGCACGGCAGGGGGTCAGGCAGGCCGGGGGGCAGGGCCCGCCAGAGTAAAGGTCAGACACTGGGGGTTGGCGCCACCTGGAACACTACACCTCAATACTCCAAAGGGGTTCCCCTGAGCATCCCCAAAATACTCCGGAGGAGCACCCCACATGTTTTAAGAAGCTTCTAAAGATTGCAAGATGTTGGAAAACAAGCCAGAACCTCTCCTTCCTCTTGAGGATCAAGGGCTCCGGGTCAGAGGCCAGGTCAGGGGTCAGTCTCACTCTTAAGGAAGGCGGACAAGTCCAGCAAGACGCGGTCATCGGAGTTGCCGTCCCAGGGCCGCAGGGCCACGCCGTTGTAGGGCTGTAGGCGGAAGGCTTCTTTCTTGCAGTCCACGACCACGACGCGGGCTGGGTCCCGGTTCAGACACGAGATGTCCTGTCAGCAGGTGAGAGGTCAGGTCGAGGCCTGTGTCCCTTCTGTTCCCACCAGGGGCCCACAGAGGAGGTGGGCGGGGGGGGACGGAGGGGACATGCGCACACACAGACACGCGGACACACGGCGTCCCACACTGGGATTAGCAGGATGGGACTTGGGACCTCTCCCCAGGTCCGGGCTGGGATGGCAGCATCAAGTCCCCGGGGAGCTGGGGATCTAGTCAGAGTCCTGCACCCTGGGCCAGGCACACAGGCAGGGGGATCTGGAGGTTTCCTGGGGAGGGGCACTGGTGTGTTTAATGACTGAACCAGCTGACTGTGACCTGCTGTGGGTGTGAGCACATCTCCCCAGATAAAGAGGTGCAGACAGGTCTAAATACCACGTAGGAAGTCACTCAAAGACAGATTCCCTTCAGGATCCTGGATCACAGCCCGTGTACTTCTGAGCCCCAAAGAAATACACAGATGCCCCCACCCCAGACTCAACACACAGGCAGAAACCCCACAGATACCGGGCCCCAGGGACACGTGACTCGGTCCCACAAAGAGATCATTTCCAGATCTGCAGACTCCTGAATATGCCACTGGTCACAGCAACAGACCCCAGGCCACACACACCTGAACACATTCTCTCCTACCAGCTGCCACCTTCAGACAGTCCCAGGGACACACAGAGGCAGAAACAAGCAGCCTCCAAGCCTTGCCCTGCCCGCCTCTCAACCCTCTTCTTTGGGGAGCCCCTACCACCCCCATTCCCATTCCCGTATTCTGCAGAGGGGAGCGGGCCCAGGGGCCCCACTCAGGCTGGGGGCAGGGCGATGTCCAGCCACAACCAGATCTGGGACCGCCTTCCCTCAAGAAATGCCAGCTTCCCGCCATCCCAGGGGCGCACGCGTGGCACCTTAACATGGTGACCATCCATGTATCTCGTGGCATCTCGGAAGAGGCGGTAAGAGATGAATCCGTGGGGGTCCACACTGTCGATGAGTGGAAATGCTGTCTAGGGGTAGGTTGGGCGGGACCATGGAGGTCAGGGTGGGCCTGGGCCGCACAGATCTCCAAAGCCTCCCGACACGCCAAGCAGCCCTCCCTGCCCGGGCCTCACCATGCCAGTCTCCGAGGTGAAGATGACAATTTCATACAAAGGGGCAAGCTGCTGGAATAAGGTCTCGATGCCTGGACGCTTCTTGAACCTCCAGCCAGTGGCCAGCTGAGGAGGCAGTGAGGGCAGTGAAACATCAAGACCCAGAGGCCCTCGGAGCCCCCAAGAGGACAAAGACCCAGTAAGAGGGGCTCCCAGAACCAGAGAGCAACTCCCGTCCTGTGGCTCCCAGGGGGTCAGGAGTTCATGGCCATGACCGAGGGCCTGGGCCCCAGAATACAGGGGCCTTCTCTGCAGCGCACCTGTGTGTCAGGGCATGCGCCCCGCCATCCAAAGGGTGGGCAGCGTCACAGATTTCCTTTGCACAGTTGAGGAAAGCAATGCAGTAAGAGTGACGCTTCCTCCAAGATCAGAGCTCAGCCCCACCCCCTGGCTCCAGAGTCCAAGCTCTTAGCACCATTTGGCCACCAGGCAGATCCAGGGCCCCAACCCGCTGCCTTCCCCAGAACACACCGACCACTCAGGGTGCAGGAGGACACCAGTGAGCTCTAAGACCAGTGTGTAGGGCGGCTGGTAGTACGGCTCCCGCAGAGGGTCCGGGAGGAGGCAGGGACTGGTGGGCTCGATGATCATCTATTGGGAGGGACAGAAGGGGGGTGCTCAGGATACGGCTGGGGGTGGAGGGGGGGGCTGGGCCCAGGGCTCCCACTCACCTGTCTATAGTCTTTGAAATATTTGTACGTCCGGCGCAACTGCTGTACCAGAATTGGATCTACAAGAGACAAGGACACAGAGGGACTCTAAGACAAGTGACCTCTCAGCCTTGCAAAGAAACCAGGGATTTATTTATGCACCAGACACCCACAGGTCAACATACCATTGGGTTTGAACCAGCTCATTTCTAAGTCCCAAACTAGAAGGCGGTGATATGTCCACCAGGACATAGACTTAGTGCTACTGAACAATACAATTAAAAAGTTAAATGTCTTAAAAAAAGATTCCAAATACATATAAACCTGCTGACATTGTGCCAGGATACTTAGTACATTTTGAACCAGCAGGCTTTCACCTGCCCACTTTCAGCCAGCCTGCTGAGTCCAGTTAAACGGTGATGAAAATACACACCTACCTGTATCTTTGTCAGCAAACTTTCAACTAAGAGCAATTTTGCACGCCCCCTTTCCAGGCAATTTGGCTCTGTCCGGAGATAGTGGCCTCTGTGGCCAGAGATCTGGGATGCCGCTGATACCCGGTCCTGTGTCGCCTGGGACACTCCCGGCCAACAAAAATTCTCTGATCCAGAGTATCAGTGGGGCTGAGGTTTCAAAACCCTCATCCTTCCTTAAAAATGCTTCTTCCCCAGTTCCTTCCTCCCTTGAAACAAAACAACCCTCCCTTCCTTGGTTTATTGAATCTTCTGAACACACTAAAATAGGAAATTTATAGGGCGCCCTGCTGGAGCAGTAGCTGGGCAGTCCACACATATTCCAAGGGCTGGGATTTACATGAGTCCATTACAACTAAATAAAAACAAATAAAAGGCTTCTTCCTCCTCTCTTTTCCTGCCTGCACTTTTCCTTAGAAAAAAACAAAAAACAAAAAAACACAGGAAACTTTTGACTGCCTACTGCAATATAGCATTTTCAGTCCATTTAGATGACGATCTGTGGGCCAGCCTTTTCAAAACCGAAATACAGAAACCACAGGAGCTAGTAAACACTCACATTTTAAACCTGCATGCTTTCCTGCCCAATTTACACCAGTAAAACGATTTGTTTAAAGCAGTATGACTCTATATCGAATTAAAAAGGCACCCTCACCCCTTCACCCCAGTTAAAAACAATCAATGTATTAACCTGATGGTTTGCAAACTTCCCCGACACGCTCAGGTGGCGCTTTCCAGGCCTACCACTTTTCCTTTTCTTCTGGGAAAAGCCGGGTATGACACAATTGACAATTACTCTCTACTATCTAACTCCCCACCAAAAGCTGCTTAACCAGAAGGGGGTGGGAGGAAGGAGGCATTGTTTTGGAAATGAGTCCTCGAATGGGCTAGGGCTAGAGGGGGATAATTAAGGCTGTCATAAAGTGCGGGGGTGGGGGGGTGGGGGGGTGGTGTTAGGGCTGCAGATGCTCAGATTTAAGGCACAGGAAACTATCTGGTGATAAGACAGTCCAGTCTCCCCAGACACGCCCCCCCCCCCCACGCCTCCCCTCCCCCATCTGTCCCTGACCATCTGCTGCTGGGCTGAGGAGCCAAGGAAAGGGACTCAGGCTTTGTAAGGACTCCCTGCTTACCCCTGTCCCCACCACCCCCGTGCCATGGAAGGGGGTGGGGTGGGGTACCAGATGGAGAGGGCAACACCCCACAAATATCAGAGTTGGAAGGGTTAGGAGGCCTCGGAATCTGCTCGTTTACTCACCATTGTCAAATTCATCAGGAATCTGGAGGTAGAAAGAAAAATAAAGGGTTTGGGATGGTAGAGGCAGAACCCCATTACTCCCAGAAAAGGAATCTCCAGGGCCCTGAGAGGAGTAGGTAAAGGTTCCCAGGACAAGGCTCACCCAGACCAGACCAAAGGGGAGGGGCCCCTGAGTCTCTTTCTCCCTTTACCTTGGCACCAGTTTCATCCACAGAGTTGTTTCCTGGAATGGAGACAGGGATGAATGAGATAAATTGGGGCCCAGTCCCCTGGGTCTTGGAGAAAACATTAGAGAGCCTGGACTCCTGGGTCTGAGGGAAGAGGGTTAGAGGTTGTCTCCTGGGTTGGGGAGAGGAGGGGACTGGTAGCTAGCAGGATCCCTGAATTTCTAAGGGATGAGGGGACTTAGTGGGAGGCCTGGAGTTCTGGATACTGAGGAAAGAGGTAGCTTAGAAGCTGGTCCAGACCAATCCTCCATCTCCCCTCTTAGAACCAACTCCCTAACAACCAGCCTAATGCAGGAACCATCTAGAAAAATAAAGACCTTGAGCAGTCGGAGTAGAAGGGACAAGATGGAGAATATCTTAGGGGAAAGAGGGAGAGATTCTGCAGTGGAACAGACTCAACAGAACAAAACTGGGAAATAGAGGTATGCCCCTCACCAAAGATATAGACAACGCTCACGGTCCCACCGGCCCCTAGCAGCCCAGCAAGCCATAGGGCGACTTTTTTTGCGTAGCTGGGTCCCTCCGTGCTCCGCTGCTGCTGTGGCCCCTGGGTCTGGGTCTTAGTGCCTCCACGGCTTTCGATCTCTGCAGCCTGTGGTTGGGAGTGGGGAGGATGGACAAGAGGTCAGAGTCATTCAAGAGCCTGGTTAGAGGAGAATCAAGATCGGGAGTCTGGAAGCAAACGCCCACATAGACCCTGGGTGTTTTATCTTGGGAGAAGGCAGGAAACTGGATTTCTCAGGGGGTTCGAGAACTAGACTTTCTGGTACCAGGATCCCAGGGATTCAGGAGTTGATAGGCGGGTGTTCATGAACCGGGACTGGAGGGCCTGGAGCCCAGAAGTGCAGGATAGGGAGATGAGTTCGGGGGGGTCTGGCTGGACACGGGAATGCCTGGTCCAAGGCAACGGCGGACACACAGGAAACAGGACCGGGAATTAAGGCATCGAGCTGCCTGGGGCTCACAGTCGGAGGATACAGAAGGGGAGTGGATGGGAGCAGGGGAGGATAGGGGCAATCGCTCGTCTGGGGAAGTGAGGCACGGAAGTCATGGACCTGGCGGTCAGAATGGCTGGGTCTGTCAACATGGAGGCAGGTCGCATCGGAAGCCTGAAGGCCTACCTCACCCATACCACGCAAGGGAAGAAACCTGCCCAAGGGCAGACTGGGACGCAGTGTCCCGGCTCTCTTCCCCCTCAATTAGCACCTGAGCGGTCACTGCCACCCTCCCCCGGCGCCCACGTGGAGTCTGGAGGAAGTAGCATCCAGAGGTGGGGTCCAGAGGGCACACTTGAGCCCTCATCAGCCTCTAGGCCGGGAGAGCAAGCGCTGGTCACCCCGGGAGGCAGGGAAGCAACCCAAAACGCGGGCGGCATTCCATTCAGCACCCAGAGGTGCTGCATCCCAGCAGCCCAGGAGAAGTGGCCCGCCCGCGACTTCAGGGAGCAGCCCCACGCCCGGGCCTCCCGGCGGCCTCACCTGGTCCGGGGTCCGGGGGGGCGGCGTCGCCAGCCTCGCGCACAAGCCCCGCGCGCCGAGCCGCAGCCTGCTCCGCCAGCGCAGGAACAGCGCCGCCGAGGCCGCCATCTTGCGCTGACGCCACGCGGCCCCGCCCCTCGCTCACGCTTTCCCCGCCCCGGGCTCGGCCCGCGGCCAATGGGGGCGCGGGGGTGGGGCGGTCGGACGGGAGCCGAGAGAGACGAAGGGTGGCGGCCGGGCGAGCGGAGAGCCGGCCCTGCGGGCTCGCGGGGCGCCACGCCCCCAGACTACTGGCGCGGCTGGCCACCCACCGCTCGGGGGTAAAGTTCAGACCATCATGAAGGAAGCTAAGTGGCTGCTTGATTCGTCCGGAAAGGCCGGGCAGCTGGACTCGCCCGAGGTCTGCCCGGAAAGGCGGCCTCGCTACCTTTCCTCACGTGGATCTGGGAGGCCGAATCTGCTGTCTCCCGTTCTCGCAGCCCGTTCTCCTTTTCCTCCCATGAATCTCTTAAAAAAGGTCTGGAAAGCCAACCATTTGATCAGCGGCCGCTGGAGTGGCAGGCCGCACGCTGGTCTGGCATGTTGAGAGGCAGTCAGAAGCCGCGGGGAGCCACCATCAGGCTCCCTCGACTTTTATTGAGGAGAATTAAAGACTGATGCTGTTTGTCTTTGAAGACAAGTAAAACAACTGTATAACATTCAAGGATAGATCCTCGGGGAGTAAAAGTACAAAGTCCCGCAAGGGAAAGATGGAATTCAGGACTGTTGTTACCTCTGTGGGGAACAGAAGGGGGTGCTGCTGAAGTGGACCCTGTCTGGTGGTTTCCCAAGCTGGGTGGTGGAGACATAGGTGCCCCTGCTATGTTTTTCTGAGCATCTGATGAATTTTATATTTTGCTACATTTGGAAAAATGATTATCAAGTGAGGGTGAGGAGTTCAAGGTACAAAGCCCCTTTCTATACTTCCCTATGCTCTCCAGTTCACCTCTAAACTGTCACACAAGCTGTAGCAACGCTGCCATCAGCGATGTGCTCGACAGAAAGGCCCGTCAAACTGTCCTGCACCACAGGAGGGTTCCAGGGTTCCCCGACCTGTTAACGTTTTCACTGAAGGTAACTGAAGACCCGTCAGATGGCAGGCTCTGCTCTACGCCATTGCTGAGGTTTTTTCATACATTCCTAACAAGAGCCCTCTGGGGTAGGACTATCTCTTTCTAGATGGGGAAACAAGCCTAGTAGAACCCAGTTATTTGCTGGAGACCACACAGCAAGGTAGTGGAGCCTGTCAGTGACTTCACTTACAAACCAGACCCCACAAACACACACACACATACACACGGGACTTTAGAACAACTTTTTATTGAAAGATCTTAACACAAAAGCAAATTGAGGGTGGGGGAGCATATAGGAAGGTGGGGACGCTCCTCCAGACTCTACTTTGATTCCCATGAATATCAGGGAGGGACATAGGAACCCAGAAGGAAAAAGAAAGGAAATCCTGAAAGACCAGGCTACTCCTGCTCCAGTCCTGGAATCCTGTGTCAGAGCCGCAGGCCAGGGAAGGAGACGACTATCCATCTGTCACGTGTCACGTTATCTGCAAAGTTCACCGTGCTGCCTGCCTCAGGCCTCCAGCAGCTTCCCCAGGAAGCGGAGGTCGAGGATCTTGAGCTGCTCATCGAGGTCCATGCGGACGATGCCGTCCTCACCGTCAATGCTCAGCAGGACACCTGTGGCTTCCCGGTCCTCGCCCAGGATCACCTTCACCTGGGAGGGAGCAGGGGTCAGGGTCCACCCATGTCAGTGGCCGGTGCCCGTGTCCCCTTGCCCTTCCTTACCTTATTGTTCTTGGTGGGGGTGATGGGCTCCAGATGCTCACTGGAGATGCTGACAACCTTCTCACTGTCCTTCAGGTACACGGAGCACATGCCTCCCTGGGGACAGGGACATTCCCGATCGGCCTGGCCTGCTCCAGCACAGGACTGATGCCCACGTGCTTGGCTCAGTCTGGGAAATCATTTTCTCAAGGTGACACAGCTAGGAAAGGCCAAGACTGGGCCTGGTTCCAGGGCCTGGAGCCTGGAGATTAGCTCAGCAAGTGAGGAACCCAGAATGACGTTAACTTAGGCCCAAAGGGAGACTGCTTCTCATGTACCTCACTCTCGGGACCTTCAAGCTGGTCCTAGCTTCTTCCTTATACTTGCTCCTTCTCCTGGGACTCCTTCCCAGTGATGGCCCCGTGGTCCCCAGGCCCCAGCCAGAGCTCAACCTTGTCTTGCTCAGCTCCGTCACTGACAGCCTCCAGCTCTGAGGTCTAGCTATGCAGCCTCCTGAGGGTCTCGCCGATCCACTTCCCTCCTCTCCCCCAGTGCAATCTGACCTCCGGGGTCACACCCTCTTTCCATCCTTGTGCAGCAATGCAGTGAATTAACTCCACACCACAGGCGGGAGTGCACCATTGCCCTCTTAAATTCTTCCATGACCACCCCTCCCAGGCGCTCTGAGGACAGGCCATGTCCCCAGGCCTGCATGTGACCCGGCTGCAGCACTTCTCTGGCATCCTCACTCACCTTCCCCCTGGGCTCTTAGTTTCAGCCACACAAACACCCTGTGATCAACTTCCCAGACGTGGCAGGCTTCCCCTCGCCTCTGGGCCTCATGCACGTCCTCTCTCTGGAACCCCTTTTAACCCCTTCCCTGGCCATTTTTCTTGGCTTTCTCCTATTCATTCTTCCAGTCTCAGTGCAGATATTTTCTTCACCAGGAGGCCCTTCTCGATTGGCCCAAAATTGGGTAATGTGCCTCTTCTGGGTTCACACAGCTCCCCTTGCCCTCTGGCTTCCAGAATCCCAGCCATGGCTGCTCAGGCTGTTACTGTCTGGGGACAAGAATGTCTCCCTCACTGGAATGTGAGGTCTGTCAGGACAGGGCCCGAAGCTGTCTTGGTCTCTGTGATGCGCTCAACTAATGAACTTTTACAGAAGCGCCAACGAGGTGCCGGTCCTTCATCGCGGAACCAAGCGATTTTGGAATGAAACTCAGTCTTAATGATCAAGGAGTCACACACCGGGATAAACGACTTTTCAGGCAGCAGGCAGGTAACATGAAAAGGAATTACACAGATCTACCCAAGACAGACCTGTGACAGAGCCTGGGTGCTTCCCTGAAGGGTGAGGAGGAGTTAACGGTACAAAAAATGGAAGAAGAGAGCTCAAGAAAAAGGAAAGACGGGAGCAGAAGCCTTGAGGCTGGAGGCGACGGAAGAATGGCGAGACCAGGGGTGCTGGAACAGGAGAGCCCAGGGGTGGGTGCATGGCGCTGAGCCGCAGCAGGCGCCGAGGAGCACCCAGCTCCCGGGAAACAGAGCCGTCCTCCTGGACGTAAATCCTTGGTCCAGGCTGGAACACAGACCAAACCTCCCCACACCTGCTTTTCTGCTGTAAACAGTACTAGAAGGTGTGGTTCGGAGTTACGAAAGGAAAGAACCTGAACCAGGAACCAGAGAGACTGGGGCCCTGAAGGAGAGGCTATCTGCCCACCCACTGCTTCGGCCCCCTTACCGTGACGCTGCGGATGACGCCTGTCTGCCCTACCACCTGCGTATCCAGGTAGGTGTCCCGCACCTTCACCTGGATGTCAGTGGTTACCCAGTCGCTGGAGTTCTGCTCAATCCCTGAGCCCGGTGTATGCGGGTTGTAGCCACCAGGCGAGGGGGCTCCGGGTGTCATTGGACTATAACCAACAGGGCTCGGGCTGGGGCTCGCCTGTAGGGGAAAGCACAGGTCACGGGGAACAGGTTATCTAGTCGGGCTGTCCCCTAAGGCTGAGGCCTAGCCCAGCCCCTGGCCTCAAGGGCACGCAAACTAACTGCACCTGATAGGCCATGGGCGAGGGCGTGGGGTGGTAGCTGGCGGGAGAGTGCGTGTTCTGGTAGCCGGCTGGGCTTGGCGCCACCTGGTGGTAACTCTGAGGACTGGGGCTGGGCTGGTAGGAGCCTTGTGGGGAGGGGGCAGCATAGGGGGAGAACTGGTCTGTGTTGTACCTGCAGAGATGAGAGAAGCGGGCGATTATGGGGGGCAGTGGGGAGGAGGCGGCGGAGGCAGCAGACAGGGTTTAGCGGGGGTGAGTAGCGCTAGCCCCAGCAGACTCACATGGCTGGTGTCCCCGGTGTCTGTGGGTTGTACTGTGGGTTGACCTGCGGGGAGGAGGGGTCTGGGTAGCCAGGTGTCTGGGGGTTGGGGGTGCCCCCATAGGCCTGTGGGGACGGGGTGGGCTCGTCGTCAAAGGCATACTCATATTCTTCCTCAGCCCTGTTGGGGAGAGAAGTCCATTGAAAAGGACTGTGGTGACCAGTGTGGCAGATGCTTCCAGAACGACCTGCAGGTCAGGCGGCACCTCGGCAGCAGCTCCAGCCTCACACAGCCACATCCAGAGGCCTCCACTCCACAGGGAAGACTGGGAGGCCCAGCTTGTCAGCCCAAGGGCAACCAACCAGTCACATGACCAAGGTCGCACCAGTGTCTCCAAGCCCAGGTCCTAACCACAATGTGCTGCCTTAGTCAAGACTGGAGGGATGGCTTTGCCCCCAGCAGTACCAACTCCTCCACGTCACCAGCCTGGGGCTTCGAGCAGAGAACTCAGGCTACACAGCAGTTCTGCCCCCCATATAACTTCTCACACACCCCGAGACTCGGAACCCCGCCCTGCCCCGCTCCTGGTCCTCACCGTGACGGCGTGTTGGGATTGTTGGGGTCCCAGGCCCCACTCTGAGCAGGAGTGCGGCTGCCATCATGCAGAGGTGTCTGTGAGCCGTAATGTGGGGTTCGGCTGCCTGGAATGGGAAGATGTGTGCGTCATTCTGCCCCATCTCCAGTTCCTCCCTCATGGCCCTCCTCCCAGTCCCGGGGGGGGGAGCACTCACCATCCTGGAGCGGTGTCTGGGAGCCATACATAGGCGTGCGGGAGCCAGAGCCATACATGGGCGTCTGGGAGCCATACATGGGTGTCCGCCCATAGGTCGAGGTCATGCCACCTGGGCGCTGTGAGCCCCTGGGACACGGGAGACAAGTGGAGTGAGTAGGGCCCTCTCTGCCCAATAACCCCGCTCCGGCCCCGGCCCGGCCCGGCCCTTACACTGTAGTGAGCCGCTGGCGGTCCACAGAGATGGTTTGGCAGGTCGAGTGCAGCTCCACTCGGGCCGTGGACTCCGTGGCATCCTTCACCACGCCAATGTAGCCTGCGGGGCAGCGAGTCAGACAAGGTGCGGCTCTCCTTGACCATACCCTCCCCCGAACCCCGGGGTCTGCAGGTCACCTTTGTAGGGCCCCTGGAAGATGCGCACAGTCTGGCCAATGAGCTCGTCGTCTCTCCGCCCCCGGCCCCTGCTCATGCCACCGCCCAAGCTGCCGAAGCCACCACGCTGACCTGAGAAGGAAGAACAACCCCAGTCCTCAGGGCTGTGCCCTCCCCCGCATATCTGTGATCACAGCCAGGGAGCTCTCTAACCCGCTCTCCATCTACCTGACTCCCCACTGTCCAGGGCCAGGAGCCACCTCTGGGCTCCCCACCAGACCCCGGGGCTTTCCCCATCACCTGTGGGGTGGGGGCCATGAGCCCTGTCATGGCCAGCCCAGAGCAGGCGCTCAGTGACTGCTGGCTGAGCGCTCTCCCTCCTGACCCCAGACGAACCCCAACCCCACCTCACCTCCAGCGCTGGGGTGCATGGGGCTGCTGATCCGAGGGCTCATAGGGGCAAAGCCACCAACGGTGAAGCTGTTCACATCTCGGGGCTAGAGGAGGGGTGAGAAGTGAACTGACAGGCCAGGCTGGGTAAGGGCTCCCAGTCCCCGGGCCACACTGCCTGCATCCGTCCGGGAGCAGCTCCTGCTTAATGTGCCCGTCCCAGCAGCCAGCCCTCCCACCTTCTCGTGACAGTGTCTCAGTTTTCCTTTGGGGAAACCGCCACAACGCAGGCCACTGTGGACTCATCAGTCAGAAGGCCTGGGCCTCCCCAGCCCCAGGGGAGGGGGATGAATGAGGTGGTCAGGAATTTCAACCTCTAGTGACATGAACACCGCCAAGCCAGAGCTCATCATCCCAGAGGCCCCAGGAGGCCCCTCGTGGTCCCTCTCCAGCCCAGGCCTGACTTCCTCTGACAGCTGGCTCTGCACAACCTTCCCACCTCCAGGCTGTTCTCTGAGGTATTCAGGTCTTGCCCCACCCTTCACTCAGGCCTCTGTGGCTTCCCTGATCTAAAGCCACAGCCCAGTCACTTCCGAACTCCTTGTCCCATCTGATTTCACTTTGGAGCGCTGGGCAGCATCTCACATCCGCACTAGAGCAGCAGCGTTAGTAAAGGCAGATTTTTCCTTGCTCACTGCTGTGGCTCCCTCCAGTGTGTGACCCCTAACAGGCGGCCAGTAAGACTGAATGAATGAATGACTGTGTCCAACTCAGAAGCTTAATAAATGTTTTTTTTTTTTTTTTTTTTTTTACATTTTGCCAACAACCTGTCACTGACTTACGGAACTTCTAATCCGACGCCCCTAAGTCTGTTCTTGTCATTCTCGGGACCAGAGAAGATCAGCGAGTAGTCAGGTACCCCACAGAGAGGGCGCCTCCCTGCCCAGCTCACCTTCGAGCCCCCAGCCAGCACCAAGTGGCGGGTCTTGCAGACAAACATGCCCCCGTTCTCCACCAGCTTCTTGCAGTGCAGGAAGATGTAGTTGTGGAAGATGTGGCGAATCTCGCCCTCCCGGTCCTGCAGGGCCAGGGGAGGGCAGCTCAGCCATGCTTGGCCCCAAGTCCTTGCAGTGGGCCGCCAGGCGGAGCCTGCACTCACCGAGTGGGGGCCATCAATGACTTTGACAATGTCTTTCACATGGATGTTGTTCTGCTCCGAGTCCAGGGCCACAGCGAAGCGGTTGTCCTTCTTCCGGGTCACTGCCTGGTGTCGGACAGTCACCACCTTCCCATTCATGTTGAGCACCTACAGAGGCAGGGGGGACACTGTGGCGTGTGGAGTGACCCCTCCTGTGGGAGGATGTCCCAAGCTTTGCAGGACGTGCAGACGTCCTGGCTCTGGGACAGGTCATGTCAGGGCACCATCTCCTCAGCACAATCAAAAATGTTCCCAATGGTTCTAAAACACCCTTTGGGAGGTGGCGCCACCCGTGACTGAGCAGGGACCTAAGAGATGGGGAAGAAGCAGATATTAACATAAGCTAGCGTTCAGATATTTGTCTCAGAGCCCCGCTTCCACAGCCCTGGGTCCCCAGCCCAGGTCTTGGGCTTCCCATGTCTGCATCTCAGCTGCGGAGCCATAGCGGGGTGCCAGACACAGACAAGAGCTCGCCCATCACTCCCTGCCAGCCCCCCACGCTGAAGTCACCACACAAGACTTCACTGGATCCTTAAAGCTTCCCTTTGAGATGAATGCTGTCATGACTCCCATCTTACAGAGGGACTGTCGGCCCAGAGAAGGCGAGTCACCAGACAGGGGAACAGCATAACAAGGGCAGAGCAAGAACTGAATCCAGAGTCCACCATCCTAAGCACTAGGCCGTGTGGCTCCCACATCCCTGGGAAAGGGCTGAGGGGAGGAGGGTCAGCACCTGACCCTCAAGCAGGGACTGAACGCCAAGGTCCACATTGGATCTGCCCGATTCATTGGCAACAAATTAAATAAATGCTGCCATGATCTCCATTTTACAGGGAACACAGCAGGTACAGAGGTACGTGACCTGCCACTCATTCAGTATCACACAGGAGGCAGGCCTGCGCCCAGAGCAGCCTGGGCTCTTAGTCGCTGCACTCCGCTACCTCCCGGGGCGAAGCCCCACCACCAAGTGCAATACACACCTGGAAGGTCTCCCGCTCCAGTCGCACAATGACCCCCACGGTCTGGGAGTCCAGCTGCACCAGCTCCCCCCATTCATGCTGGCCTCCGACGTCCACGCCTGACGCCGTCTCTGAGCAGAGCTGCAGGTCCCGGGGGAGCACCTTCAGCTGCAGGCAAGTGACAGAAAGGAGCCTGTGAGCAGGTTGAGGGGGCTCCTCTGCCAGGTTCTCCTTGGGGCGGGTCCCTCCCACCACCTACCTCGTGCATGGTGAGGTCGGAGAAAAGGATGACGAAGTTCTCCTCCACCCGCACAATAAGGCCTGTGTCGCCCTCAAACCGGCCAGCAATCACCTTCACGTGGTCCCCCATCTTGAAGTACTTCCGAAGTTCCTGGGCTGGGAACTCTAGCATGTCCTGGGATTGGGTATGGGGACAGTGGATGAGGGGAAGCCACCACAACCAGCCTGCCCACCCTTCTGCAGACTCCACCTGTGTTCTAGGAAGACACTGACCAAAACCTGCTCCGGGCTCACACCACACAATCAGACCATCTGGACAAGCAGGCCCCAGACTGCCCCCGAGACGGCTCATCTCAGACCCAGGACAGCCCTTGATCTCCCCCCATCCCCTGGAGACAGCCTGTCCCCCAGACACATGATGCCAGACTGGACACCTCCTCAGACCCAGGCAGATGGCCCCACCCCAGACACAGTAAGTCTGGGCAAGCCCTCAGCACAGAGAGACAGACAGACAGACACACGCACACACGTACACACACCCCACTAAGCAACTAAAACCCGACAGCTGCCTTAGGTCACTGCTACAGGTCACAGCGCTCAGGCAGACGTCCCGCGCAGCCCACCTTGAGGTCCTCGTGCTTGGGCATGATAGTGATCTTGTTCCCATCCACACTGAGGATCTTGCCCTGCAGGTTGATGAGCTCGCCCTCACACACCTCCACGTTGTCCCCAGGCTGGAAGTTGTGTTCCCGCTCCTTTCCTGCAGGGGAGATACGGGGCTGACGAGGGGCTGCCGGCTGTGAGCCGCCCCTCCTTCTAGGTCTGGGTAAGACGGGGACCAAATACCTGTGCCCTCAGTTACCACTTCCAGGTCAATGCCCTCCGGCTGGTCCTCAAACTTCTCCAGCTCAGAGAGCGTGGGCTTTACTCCCTCTGTGATCTGGAGAAAGGGGAGAGGAAGCAGTGATGAAGGACAGTGTCACGGCCCAATGAGTGGCTAGAGACAGCGAGAATGAGTCTCTCGGGATGTGCTTGCTTGGAGCATCACGCAGCGACACTCGGGAAATCACCACCCTGGGCCCGGGCCAGCGTGGGCAGAGAAAGCTTTGTTTCCCTGCTCCCCACCGCCATTATTAGCACGACCGTGTGTGGGACCCTTACCACAGCCGACATGGCAAAGCTCTTGAACAGAAAGCCCTTCCTGCTGTAGCGGTTCCCCTCGAAGATGAGGAAGTCACCGTCAGAGGCGACATCGCCCCCCAGGGACCTGGGTGTTTGTGGAGGAGAGAAGATTGAAAGATGAGGTTCAGCAGAGAATCTTGCTGTACACCTCAGTCTCCTCAGCTGGCAAAGGGGACGTGGACGGCAGGATGACCGACCCTGCTCACCCCAACTCTTACCCCCTTGGCAAGAGTGGTGGCTCACAAAAGCCAGAGGCGCACAGCCCCACTGCCCTGCACAGGGCTGCCCCTTCTCTGCTGTCTCGACACAGCACAACCACCGCTTTCTCAACTCGAACAGCAGCTTGAAGAGGGCAGTGAGCATCTCTTTGCTCTTCCCCGCCTCTGACGAGCCTGGCACCTCGCAGGCACCCAGTGAATACTAACTAGCTGGACAGAGCATGGGTGGGAGCAGTTAACGTTCAGTGCTCTGGCCTTGAACTAGGTCACCCAGGACCTCACGACTCTTCTCAAGGGCTGTGACTGCATCGCATGCCCCGTGTTTCCCACATGAGGCTCGAGGCCCAGAGAGCACATTACAGGGCTGCAACGCCTGAGTTGGGCACACGGAGGGGTCCACATGGTGACCCTGAGCGGGCCGGCCATGCTCTGCAGGGTTCGGCCTGCTGAGGGCAAGCAGGGGCCGCCCGGGTTTGCTCCGTGCTGCTAGGGAGGCGGTCCAGTCGGTGGGGATCAGGGTATACATGGGTCTGACTCAGGTCTGTGAAGTGTAGCAAGGACCTGGGTGCAAACTAGAAGGCACACTCTGAGTTCAGCCTGATCAGTGACGATGGGACCAGGAGAGTCCCTGGCAGCTCCGTCTCCTCCTGCACTGGCCTTCCCACTGCAGCTCCCCACTGGCCCGAAGGCCGGGGTCCCCGGGTTGCTCCGATGCTCCCTCCGTGGGGAGGGAGAGACCCTGAGGGGAAGTGATGCTACACCCCCATCTCAGGGGACCATGTCGATAATCCCATTTCACTATGACACACTAGCACTGCTACTTCGTGCGTATTCATCTGATTCTCACTGCAACCCTGGGATGCAAGGGCTGCCACCACTTTTTAAAGAGCCGAGGCATGCATCTGAGCCACCTGCCTGAGGGCACACTGCCAACGCTAAGACTGAGGAACCCGCCCTGCGCGGGCGTCCCTGTGAGCCGCAGTAGGGGCACATTCTGCACCACTGCTCGGGGACTGAGCCCACCAGTGCCCAAGGACAACCCACCTGATCTTCTCAGCATCAAACAGCCTCTGCGGAGGCCGTTTAAACTTCTTCCTTTTGGCAATCCAGTCTTTCTGCGGAAGAACAGGGGTGCGGGTAGGGAGGGTGAGAAGGCGCGCTGGCCTGCCTGCCAGCAGGGACCAAGCAATCTGCCGCCCCCCGAGCACATGTCCCCATGTTGGTTACCAAGCTCATGCGGGCCTTGATGCGGTCATAGTCAATGCGCGGGATCATCTTCAGGGAGATGGTGTTTTGGCTGGGCTCCACATAATCCACCTGAGGACAGGTGGGTGGTCAGAGCGGGCCCAGGCCAGCCCAGCCCTCCCTCCTTGACATAGACACAGAGAAGACCTTGACAGGAAGGGCAGAGGACAGAGGGTAACGGGGAACAAATCAGACTGCTGACAGTTCTCCACATTCTGCCCCTCCAGTCTCCCCTAGCTCTGAAAAGGACTACCCCGTGCCTAATGTCCCCACGTGGGGACCTAAAAGCTCCCTCAGAACCGGTACAGCCACAGCAAAACTCCTGGTTTCCACCAAATCTGCCCCTCCCAGTCCTCTCTGACTCCATTCTCCTTCCGTCCGCTCAGCCTGGGGGTCGGCAAGAATGCAGGCAGGCAGAGGAGAGCATGTTCATTTATTTTACTGACTTGCTCATCTTGGTCGTTCCCAGACCTAGGTCTTGAACCTGGGTCCCCAGGATGTATGTGGACTGCTTTTGGTGTCTTCATCCACCAGGGCACATGCCTAGGCGTCATTCCTGACTCCTTTCCTCCTCTTATACCCACACTAATCTGTTAGCAAAAACTGTTAGCACCGCCTCAGAAACATCCAACCGCTCGCCCCTTTGACGGCTGCTTGTGCTTTCCCGCCACCTGAATTCCTTACTGGTCTTCCCGCTGTGGCCCCGTCCCCTTTATCCCAGGGGCTCTCACAGGTAACGGGACTGTCCCGCGCATGGTCAAATGTTAGTGGCGCCATGGCCTGTAGCCACTAGATGACAGAGGCTAGTGTCCCCCCAGCTGAAACCACCAACAGCATCTCTGTATGTGGCTACAGATTCCCGGGGGACTGTCATCTCAACTTGACAACCAGTCATCTAAGGGCCACAGGGGTGCCCTTCCCTCCCCGGGCTCATGTCCCACCAGTCCACCCTCCCTCACTGCTTCAGCTGGTGACAGTCCCATCTCAGTGCTGCTCCTTCTGCCACACACTCTTCCCTGAGAACACCCGGCTCACTCCACGCCTCCCGCAGCTCTACTCAACTCGATGTGAGCTCACAACACAGTCGACTGTTTCCACTCATCTGAGAGAGGCTCTGCACCAGGAGGGGTGGGGAGGGACGCGAGGAAAGGAGGGCAGAGGAGAGGGCCCGGGCGGAGCGTGGGCCCGAGTCTGGTGCGCTCACCGCCCCATCCCCCCGGGCACCTGAGCGATGTCGTCCTTATAGATGCCCCGCTTGAGGCGAACCCAGGACTTGGGTTTCAGGTTGGCCACCTCCTTCACCACTTTGAGCACATCTGTCATCTCTTTGATGGGCACCATCTGCTGGTTCCAGTAGCCGAGCCGCAGGTTGCCCACGCCCTCGATGGCCTGTTTCACGTGGGTCTGCTTATAGGCCTCCACGTAGATGTAGCCTTTCACGTGCTCTGGCGCCACTATCGACTTAATCTGCAGGGGCTGCAAGGCCGAGACAATGCGAGGAGACGGTGAGAGATTGCAGCTGCCACCCAGGAGTTTCTCTTCCAGGGTTTACCCCACAGACACAGGCAGCATGACCATCTGATTTATGCTCGCACACAACCGAGACTGGAAATTTAAAAATGCCCCAGAAAAAGGACTTGTTAATTAGAACGATAGCTGAACCATCCGACAAAATACGATGCAGCAGTTAAAAAAATGAGACGCGGCGCTTTCTGGTGATCTAGTAGTTTAGAGCGCTGGGTGCCGTCCACCTACATCCAAAAGTCCCTGCTCTGTGACCCTGGATCAGGGGACACAACCAAAATGAACAACTAACATAAAATAAACAAAAATGTTTCTTCCTCCTCTCTCTTCCTGCCTGACTGCCTACTCGCCTTCATTCCTGCCTGAACCTTTCCTTTGGGGGGAAGAAAGAAAAAGGCACACCCCGGTGATGCAGTGGTTAGGTCAATCACCTCTGAAGGAGTGCATGCCACATATGGGGACGGGCACGGGGGATAACGACAACCAGTGTGAATAAAGTAAAATGCTTCTTCCTCCTCTCTGCTTGCTCACCTTCATTCCTGCCTTTTTCCTTTATAAAAACTATTTGAAAAAAATGATATGTACAGTGACATAGAAAGATATCCAATATATGTGTAAAAAGCAGCTAGACCAAAGCGCTACAGCGGCCACACTGTCACAGACAGAACAGACACCAAACTATGACAGAGATAACGAAACAATGAAAGGGCTACGTCATCAAGAAGATATTAACACATGTGTGAATCTAACAACAGAGCCGCAAAAAACATGGCACGAAAACAACAGAAACATCCAACTAAGCCTCCAGCCAGTGACTGAATCTGCCATCAAAAAGCAAGAGCACATTTCTCTCAAGAGCACACTGAACAGTCAAGTCTCCAAGACAAACCATATGGTACACCACACAACAAATCTCAACAAAGTACAAGGACTCAAGTCATAAACAGTGTATTCTCCAACCAAATGGGATGAAATTAGAAACTGCAACAGAAGGAAATTTATAAAATTCAAAAATATGTGAAACATAACCGAGGCCAACTTTGAAGTTATTCTGAAGTAAACAGTGGACCAAAGAAAAAATGAGAAAGGAAATCAGCAATTATTTTGAGATGAATGAAAGCAAAAATACAACATACCAAAACTTACGAAATGTGGACAGAGTTGTGCTGAGACAAACTTACAGCTATGCATGCCAAATTAAAAAAGGGGGAAAAAAAATTCCAGAATATTAACTTAACCATCTACCTGTAGAAACTAGAAAAGGAAGAGGAAGCAAAACCAAAAGCAAGCAAAAGGAGAGAAATAATAAAGATGAGAAGAAAGAAGTGAAATAAAAAATAGAAAAATAGAGGTGACCCTCAAAATCAATTCAGTTTTTTGAAAAGACTGAGAAAAACTGGAAAACCTTCAGCCACAATAACCAAGAAAAAAAGACTCAAATCACTAAAATCAGGAATGAGAGGACATTACTACTAATCTTACAAAATAAAGCAATACCGCAAATAACTACATGCCAACAAATTAGAGAATCTAAATGAAATTAATGTATTCTGTAGAGAGATAAACTACTGGCACGCCTTGGTGACCTAGTGGTTAAGTTCATGACCTCTGGTAAGCATGGTCCACATACAACTCAAGGACCCATGTTCATGACCTGGGGCCAGCAGTAACAAACAAGATGAACAACTAAATAAATGGAATATTTTTTCTCTTCCTCCTCCTCCTCTTCTCCCTTCCTTCCTGCCTTTCTTTTACAAAAAATAAATAAATAAACTACCACAGTTGACTCAAAAAGAAATAGAAAATCTAAATAGACTTACAACAAGTATCAAATTAGTGATCAAAACTTTACACACACAAGAAATCCAGGACGAGACAGAATATATAACCTTCAAAACACAACTAATTCGGCACAACCTAGTAGGGAAGCAGATTTGATAAGCCACCTTCAGCTGGTGCAGTCCACATACATCCCAAGGACCCAGGTTCATGTGCCGGGGCCAAGGAGAACCACCAAGAAGAACAGCTAAAATAAAATAAAGTGCTTCCTCCTCCTCTCTCTTCCTATCTGCCTGTGCTTGCCTTCATTCCTGCTTGCACCTTTCCTTAAAAAAAAAAGTGTGTGTGTGTGTGTATGTACGAAAAGTTCTACCAAACATTTAACTTTTAAATAATTAACACCAACTCTTCACAAACTCTTTATAAAACACAGAAGAGAAAGGAACACCTCTCATCTCATTCTGTGAATCCAATATTACCCTGATGCTAAAACCTGATGAAAACATTTTAAGAAAACTAGACCAGCACGCCCTGGCGGAGCAGCAGTTGGGTCAATCACCCCCGAAGGATGCAGGCCACACATACTGGGTTTGAGTCCTGGGTCTGGGGAGAACCAGTGTGAATAAATAAAAAATAAATGAAATGCTTCTTTTTCCACTTTGTTCCTGCCTACCTGCCCAACTATCGCCTTCATTCCTGCCTGTAACATTTCCTTAAAAAAGAAATCAAGACCAGTATCCCTCATGAATATAGATGTAAAAAATCTTTTCTAAAACAACACTAAGCATGCCCTGGTGGCTTAGCGGTCTAAACCAGGCACAGTCCACATACATCCCGAGGTCCTGTGTTCAAGACCTGAGGCTGGGGAAACAACTAATGATAAAAAACTAAAAAAAAATGGAGTACTTCTTCCTCTCTATTCCTGCCTGCCTGCCTGCCTACTCGTCTTCATTCCTACCTATGCATTTCCTTTAAAATAAATTAAATTTAAAAGTAAAATGTGAATTCTAAGTTAATTTTTAAAGAAGTTAGCTTCAAAAAGAGGCGTGAGAGTGAGAAATGGAAACAACCCTGTGTTTACCGGGCATGGAAAAATGGTTGTGGTGCTGATAAAAGACTAGTTACCAAATGACGCATATTTTAAGCAATTTTGTTTTAAAATAGACATTTCCCAATATATAGAGAGGATGGTTTGGAAGCACACATTATTAGCAATCACTGTTCATTTTTTAAGGAAAGATGCAGGCAGGAATGAGCAGGAGGCAGGCAGGGCAGAGGAGGAGGCATCCTATTTTTATCTGGGCGTTCATCTTGGTTTCCCACGCAACCAGGTCCTGAAGTGTGATGTCTGAGGACTACTCCCAGTGAACTAAACCACCAGGTCACCAGGAATTGCCAACAGTAATTACTTCTGAGGGACGCAAATAATGGAGAGATCTGGCCTTTTACTAAAATAGGAAGAGGTTTAGGGGTGTACTAGTTTGGTCATTAGAAACAAAAGCTATCAGTCATTACTCTAACAGGGCTGCTAGAATTTTGCCCAGGGTACAAGGTACTAGTTTGAGCACGTTTAAAGTAACAACCTACAACCCACAAATACTGTAACTGGCCCTGCTGACACATACTCACTGCATTGGCAGATTTAAAAATGGACTCAGCCTAACACGAATCACATTAAATGAGGAAGTTATCAGCCAGAACCATACTAGTAGCCCTAAGTTTGTAATTTTTTATCTTTTTTTTTTAAGGAAAGGTACAGGTAGGAATGAAGGCGAATAGGCAAGGAGGCAGGAAAAAAGAAGAGGAAGAAGTGTTTTCATTATTTTTATTTCAGTTGTGTATCTTGATTGTACCCCCAGCCCCAAGATGCTAACCCAGATCCTTGGGATATGCATGGACTGCGCTCTTGGACGGGGTGGCGGACCAAACTGCTGGTCCACCAGGGCAAGCCACGTTTCATGAATCTGGGGGACGTCCTTCATGGGGTTTGCCGGGTTCCCAAACTGACATTTACACCTCTGACAAATTCTATTACTGAACACAAGCTGTGAGACAAGTCCCAGCTGGAAGCCAAATGTGGCCAAAGCTATTTAGTCCTTACAGAGGACTTGGCGTCATCAAGAGCACACAGCTAGAAAGCAATGGGCAGGCCTCAAACCCCGGTAATCTAGAGAAAGACAGATGCCTCAATGCAGCACTTGCAGCCTCTGTGTGCTTCCAGCCCGAAGGGGCCAGGCCCAGCTCTGACATGGCCACTAATGCATCTTCAGCATCTCCCCGGTCAGGGCCTAGCTCAGGGAAGGTCTGATGACCACAGAGACATGCTCCCTTCAAGACAGCCCCATTCCTTGTTGGACTTAGTGACACTGCTCTAACCTAGCATTTCCTCCCAAACAAGAGGGTGACAGCTGCCCAGCAGGCTGGTGAGCCGGCAGAACACATTCTCAGGCAGAAAAGGCTCAGAAAGCTAGATGTGAGACTTCCAGAGACTAATGGGGAACCCTGCGAGAAATGCATCGAGAGTGAAAACAGTACCTCTCTTGAGCACAAAGGAACGCAGGAGTAGTCCTAACCTGGCTGAAGCGAGTCACTTACAGGCAGAGCTGCTCAGGCACACAGGCACCTGGTGCCCTTGAACCTACACCACCCCTTCCCCTTTCCCTGGGCTTTGCCTTCTTACTCCCAACCTGTCAGCCTACCCCACATACCGTGTCTGTGAACTGATAGGCGATGAACTTGCGCATCAAGGAAATGGCAGTGGCCCGTTCCTCTCCAATCTGGAAGGAGACAGACGAGAGAGATGATGAGTTACAAGACAGACTCAAAAGGCAGGAGAGTCTCTGCCTCTCCTGAGACTGAGGAACAGCACACAAGGCAGAAAGAGCAGACAAGGAAGAGAAAGAAGAGTCAGGGCGACAGAAACAACGGATACCAAATGAGAGCGGATGGAAGCAAAAGAAACAGGGGAGACAAGAGGGAGGGCAAGAAAGAGATGCAGAGGCAGAGACAGAAGGACCAAAAGTCTGACATGTCAAAGGGGCCCAGGACAAGCAGATGGACAGTTTTCCCTTTCCCCTGCCTCCCCCCAAGTCAGGAGGCCAGAGCACACACCTTACACTTGACAGTCCAAAGATTGGGGTCCCTAGACACAAAAGGAAAAAGGGAGTGTTCTGGTGAGACTGTCTCCTCATCGTGAGCCAGGAATCATCACTCATCCTTCCTCTCACCATGCTTCCATCCATAAGCAGAAGCAGAGAGTCAATTCCCCCCTCACCCCACTAGCCACCACTCTGTGTCATGATTTATTTCCGAGAGTAACCCGTGTGCCCATCACCGGGAACAAGGTTCCCACCTCGGCCCTCTCAGCCCACACCCTTACTTGACTCCTGGAAGCAGCTGCTGCTGGGTGATGTCATCTGAGAGCTCATCTGACCCGCCGTACACCCTGGAGAGAGGGGGCCAGCAGAAAGGAGTGGGGCCCTCTGCCAGGGTCCTGACCCGTCCTCACAAAGGTACCGCCTCCGCCGTCCCCTGCCCCACACTACGCCCTTACGTCTCTCCCACGGACGACTTGGCGTATTTCTTCATGTAATACTCGCCCAGTTCTTCTTCTCGCTGGTCCCTGGGTATGAGGGAGTCGGTAAAAATGGCAGGTGGAGGAGCATGGCTGAGCTGTCCGCCATCGCCCCACCACGTGAGCCAGTCTCAGCTTCCCTCCCACCTGCTCACCTCCAGAGGTTCTGCAGGCGGCGAGCCCCAGAACGGTCTTCATCCAGGACAACATTATCAATATTGGAGGCTGAAAACCAGGGGCAGGTGGGGTCAGGGGAGGGGAGAGTAGTGGCGTACAGAAAACAGTGGGGGCTCCCAGGGACAAGAAACACCTCACTGAAAGGCTCCCGACTGACGCCCTTCTACTCCATTGTGCTGTTCTTGCATAAGACCTGGGACAGGGCCTGATAGTTGGGGACATCCAGCTGCTCCCCATCTCACAGCCACTGAACCCCACCCCATCCACCTGCAACGCTCACACATACGTAAACACATACACACATTCCCAGGCCAACCACTGCTGGACAGCTGGCTCTGGACCCGACGTAAGTCAGAGCCCTCAGGGCCAGACAGGGGACGTGGATCAGGGAAGGCACCATGGGCAGGAAGGAGATGTCAGATTATGGGAGGAGGATCAGGGAATCACAGTTTTCGGATTCTTACCTTCGATCTCTTCTACTTGGAGGAGGTGGAGGTGGAGGTGGTGGAGGAGGTGGTGGTGGTGGTGGTGGGCGAGGGCAGACAAAGTATGAGCCAAATTATAGCAGCAAAATCAACCAATGGGTTGGGGAAGGGGAGGGAGGGACACAGGAAGGTTGAAAATCAAAAGTAAAGGCCAGGCACCAGGTGACTAGGGAAGAAGCCGAGATGTATGAGGCGCACAGAAGGGAAAATAACAGTGGGCGGGGCGGGACAGGCCCAGAAAGTGGGGGGAGCATTTGGGACAGAGCCTGCTCACCCGTCTAACTCCCAGAAGGGATTCCCTGGGGCCCTGGGATCCTAGAGTCCTCTTCCCATAACACCCATCGCCCCATAGCTCTCTCAGTTCCCACCCCCAACTCACGGGCCTACAAGGAAAAGGTGCAGATCTCTCTGGCAGTGAAGGAAAGGAAGGTGGGGCGGGTGGGGGGTGGGGGTGGGGTTGGGGAGGTGCAGGGCATGGGATGGGGAGATGGTTCTCAAGACCCTCTCAGCCACAGCCACCCCACAGTGGTCTTACGGAGCTGGGCCCACACACACCTTTCTCCAGGATGTCCTCTGCACCGTCCTCCCACTGGTCCTCGTCCTCGTACTCATCATCCACATCTGAAACAGCAAGGCCACGTGGTCAGAGGGGCAGGTCGGGCACAGGTGACCTCATGAGAAAGGCTCCCAAGAAGCGTCTCGGCTTTCCGGGCACTACAGTTCTCCGTCTCACAGATGAAGATAACCAAGGTTCCGAGACGAGGCTCTTTGCCAACACCGGGGCTGATCTAAGCAGCAGGATTCGGCCTCCCAGGCAGACCCGCCTGGTTTCGAAGTCAGCCCTCCTCCCCACAGAGACACTGAGCGAAACACAATCAAAGCAAGCAAGCGAAAAAGTTTCATCCCAACTAGCTGGGTAGACTGGTATAGAGTTGTTTGTTGTTGTTGTTGTTTTAAAAAAGACAGAGTTCATGGTTTGTGAGTTTTATTATTCTCGGGCACAACAGCTAACACTTCCTGAGAGCATGCTATGTGGTCCGCCACAACTTCCAGGCCACCAAACATTTGTAGCTGCCAACAGGAAGGCAGCAAGTGTCTCTGTCGCCACATCTTTATGTACCTGTGTGAAGTTCACTGTAGGGTGAATTTCTAAAATGGAGCTGCTGAACCAAAGCGTCCCTGCAAGCGACACTCCCACCACCACGTGGGTGTCCCTGGTGGCCCACATCTGTGTCAGACAGCATGTCATGTGCTCTAGATCTGAGCCCATCTGCTCCCTAGGAACTGCGCTCTAATCAAGGACTCCTCCCACTCAGCCTTCGAGAAAATGGCTGCAGCTTTCCCGAGAACCAGAGCACCCAGAGCATCTCCTGGTGCCTGTTCTTCTCTCAGGTGAGAGGGTCCCAAGAAAATGGGGCACGGCATTCTGAGTCACTCCCAGTTAAATGGGTGAGGCAAACAAACGCTGTCAAGGGGACCTGGTGGCAGTATCACTAGTGTGATCTTTTTCAGGGGCCTGTACTTGGTCACAGTTATCAAAATGCTTTTCAAGCGTCTGCATTCCCTCTGCAGAGCAATTTGACTTACAGGGATTTACCACGTAGGGAAGTGTCGCGGTTAGCATCCGACAGAAAAGAAAAGGGGTATCTTTGGTGCACCCTGGTGGCCTAGGGAATAAATCTGCCAGTTCCAGCTGGCGCAGTCCACGTACATCCTGAGGGCCCGGATCTGGGTCCGGGGAGAACAACCAAGATGAACAACTAAACGATAAATAAAATGATTCTTTCTCCTTCTCTTTCTTCTTGCCTGCCTACTTGCCTTCATTCCTGCCTGCATCTTCCCTTAAAAGAAAAAAAAAAATTACATCAATTATGAACAATGACAACTAACCACAGTAAATAAAGAGCAGTTCCATACACCTCAAGGTCCCAGATTCAAGACCCGGGATTGGTGGGAAAAATGAATGTGAACTAAATAAAAATAATGCTACTTCTTCCTCTCTTAAAATAAAAAAAAAGCTTCTTCCCCTTTTGCTGCCTGCCTGCCTGCTCATCTTCATTCCTTCCTTTTTATTTAGTTGCTAATCTTTAGATTCGTCCCGATGGCTGTGGGACTCGAACTCGGGTTCTCAGGATGCACGTGGACCACGCTCAGCAGGAGGCAGCAAACCCACCGCTATTCCACCAGGTGCACATATGATCCAGGCTTTCATATTGTTGTTTTTAAAGGAAAGGGGCAGTTAGGAATGAAGGTGAATAGGTAGGCAGGAAGAGAGGAGGAAGGAGCATTTTACTTCCATTCAATAGTTAACGTTGGTTGTTCCGCCCTGGACGTAGGACACGAACCCAGAGTAGTGGTCTATATGTGTATGTGTTACCTTGGGAGGTGACTGCCCTAACTGCTGCTCCAACAGGGCGTGTTGGTTTTTAATGTTTTGTTTTGGTTTGTTTTTTGTTTTTAAGGAAACGTGCAGGCAAGAGCGAAGGCAAGCGGGGCGGGGGGGTTGCGGTCCTGACCACCGATCAGAATGAGCAAGAGCAATGAAGGGAATATGTTCATCCTCTCTCTGCCTGTCTACTTGCCTTCATTCCTATCTTCTTCCTTCCTCTTTAAAAAGAAGTCTATTTGGGCATGGCCCAGCTCAGCTGCAATAGCTGCAGCTGCGTTGTGGACCACGTAAAGCCCAAAGATCTGGGATTATGACCCAGGGCTGGGAGAGGCAACTAAAATGAATAAATGACAAAACGGTCTTTTAAGGATATATACAGGAATATTTTGGGGTGAAATTAGGCATCTGTGACTTGTTTCAATATCATCTGGTGGTAGAGAGAGGAGTGAGGCAAAATCGGCACAATGAGTTTGCTCCTAAGTTGTTAAATGTTGCTGATACAATATACTATCCTACTATTGCGTGTGAAATTTACCAAAAGAAAAAGAAAATGTTTTTAAGAGCACATTTTTGGGAAATGGAAAGGAAAGCAGAAGTCCAGTCTCTGCTGGCACCAGCCAGTTCTGTGACATACCAGCCTCATCCAGAATGAAGCCTCCATGGCGGGGTTTCTTGGGAGGCCGGTCATCATCTTCTTCCTCCTCTTCCTCGTCATATTCCTCTTCCTCTTCCTCCTCTTCCTCCTCAGGTTCTTCCTCCTTCTCACTGCCTGCTGCACTCCGCCGTTCCTCCTCTACCTAAGGGTCAGAGAGGTCGTGTTTTGTGTTCCCCAAATCTAGACACCAAGTTCTCCACCCCCAAATCTGATCATTTCTGCCTGGCCGATCATAGCCACCATCCACCCAACCAATACCCAGGCTCCCCCTGCACTGTTCTCCTTGCTAGCCTCCACCCAGCCTTCACACGTCTCTTTCCACTCCACAGCTCCCCAGGCCATGTCGTCTGCTCCCCTGGCTGTGGTCATCTCTGACAATGATTCCCACATCTCCGTCCCCAATCCAAACTCTCACCAAGGTCACTGACTGTCTCTCGTTGATAATTGTGTGTACTCTCTGGTCCTCCATCTATGGGACGTCTCACATCACTGACCACACCTTTTCTAAAGAAATACTCTTCCTTGGTGACTGCTGACCTCTCTGACTGGTCCTACAAAGCCTCCTTACCTGGCTGCTCAGCAAACACTGGCTTCAACCACTAGCCAAAGGTGCACTTGCTTATTCCCTCCAAGCACATCTCCCTGGGTCGCTTTACCTTCCACGACCTCAGTTCCTGTCTATGCAGATATGGCCCCTTTGTCTCCAGTTCCCCACTTTTTCCCAGAAACTGAGATCCCCTAATGCCTCCTGGGTGTCCCAGCTAGAGCACACCATACCCACCATGCTCCAAGCTAGCCTCAGTGTCCTCCTCCTAGACCTGTCCCAGCCTTCTCTAACTCCTGTTATGAACCCAAATCTTGACTTTTCTGCTGCCCACCTCCTGATGTTTATTTTTTAGCAGATGGCCTTTAGACATGCGCTCTGGCTGGCCTGATTTTTTTTTTTTTTTTAAGGAAAAGATTTCAGGTAGGAATGAAGGCATGCCGGCAGGAAGAGAGGAGGAAGAAGCACTTACTTTATTTTTATTTAGTTGTGTGTTTTAGTTGCTCTCCCTGGGACATGAACCTGAGTCCTTGGGATGTACGTGGACTGCACTTCAGCAGAGGCAGTTGACCAGACCACTACTCCAGCAGGGCACGCCAACCTTTCTGCTTTTTGAACATCATCTCTCAAACTCTCCCTTCCTCCCCATCCCCACATCCCTTAGGCCCTACTCTGGTTCTAAAGCTGGGTCCCGGCCCCAGACTCCTCTCTGGTCTCTTGGCCATCATCTTTCGATGCCAGTCACAAAAAAAGATGCAATATACAAAACAGTGGTCCCCAAACTTTGACCTTTCCCTCATTAACTAACTTCATGGCTTCTTGCCACATCCACAAGGGTACAAGCCGTTTTTCTGATATCCTCTTTAAATTCACTCACTTTAAAAGAGAAATTTTGGAAAAAGAGGTGATAACCAAAATAAATAATAAATGAAGGAAAAAACTTTTCCCTCCTCTTCTTTCCTTCCTTAAAAAGATGATTCTTCCTCTTCTCCCTTCCTTCCTCTCTCTCGCTCTTTTTTTTTAACGTGTGCCCTTATGGCTCAAGAGGCTGAGATACTGGTATACGAACCACACAAAGCCCTGGAACCAGGTTCAAGACCTGGGGCCAGGAACGAGGAACTAGCACATGTGGGGAAGCTAGACACTGGAATATGAATTTATGCTAATTTGTAAAATACATTAATCTCAATAAAATACTACACACACACACAAGACCTGGGGCTTCAGTTGAAAAAACAAAAATGAACAACTAAATAAAGGTGTTTCTCCTCTCCCTTTCTTCCTTCTCTCTTTTTTTTAAAAAAAGGAGAAACTTTTCTATGTTTTGACCTATTTCTAAGGTAAAAAGTTAAAAAAAATTAATGCCATTTATTTTTAGTTTTAAAAAGAAAGGTACAGGCAGGAATGAAGGCGAGTAGGCAGGCAGGCGGTCAGGAAGAGAGAGGAGGAAGCATTTTTATTTTATCTAGCTGTTCATCTTGGTTGTTTCCTTAGCCCCAGGAAACACCTTAGCCAAGTGAAACTTTTTAAAGGTTAGCGCTGCATAAAAAGAACCTAACAATGCAGTTAAAAGGCGACAATGTTATTAAGCTTCAGCAAGATACTGTTGCCTGCTGCAGGCTCTCAGCCTGATGCCTACTCACCTCCATTCCTACCTGTAACTTTCCTTCTAAAAAAAGTTCAATAAATAAATAGATACATATACATACATACATAAATGCATGCACTTCTCATCAACTCTACCTTGAGTGCATCCTAAAGTCTTAGGAAACTGTGATCTAAAATACGAATCAGATAATTTGTTCCCCAGTTGGAAACGAGAACAGCGAGACAGCCAGGGCTCCCACTGACTTCAGGTACAGAATCAGAGTCCCAGCAGCCTGAACTGGAAGTGCACATTTTGCCCACAGCCTCATCCTCTTGCTGCCCCACCTTTCCAGGCTTCCCCTCCCAAATGCTGGTTCCCAGACACACTTATTTCACGCTTTTTACACTGTCCATCATCCATGCTGGCTCTCTACATAAAATGCCATTCTCCCCTGCCTCTCACTTGTACTTCAACCGAAAACACTCCCTCTTTCAACCACTCATGTCTTCCCCACTCCCTCCAGCCCCCCAAAGTTAGGTACGTCCTCTGGGCTTCCTCCATTACAGTTCTGACCACTGTCAGTTCCCTGAAAGCTAGGCCCAGGCTATCTCAGAACTGCTGGGTCCCCAATGAGCCAAGGGCTGGGGACAGAAAATGATTTAAAAAGTACTGGCTTTATAAATAACCCTGACTAGCCCCCAATACCCTACAATTTCACAACTCAAACAATAACAGGACCACAGCCTGATTTCTAGGAAGCTTGTCATCACCCTTTGATGCAATCCCAGCAAAGGCTTCTGTTCAAACCTGGCTCCCCACTCTGAGGAGATCCCCGGCCCGCTTCAGAGCTTGAACATGCTTCTCAGCTGCTCATCTTCAGCATCCCTTGAAATAACCTATGAAACATTCCACCCCATGACAGAGAGCTCTGTGAGGGGGCTGTGATCCAACGTGACAGGAACTCAAAGAACACTTGTTAAATGAATGAGTAGGTTACTGGGGCTGAGGTTAGCCAATTGAAAGCCTCAGGGCTCATTTTTGTCACCCCTTCCTGTCTACCCACAGGCCCTGGTCCTTCAACATCTGAAAAGCCTGTCTAGTCCAATCTCTTAGCAGTGAGACAGGCCTCACACTGCTCTTCAGCCTCATCTGGTGACAGCAGACAAGTCAGCAGGTGAGTCATGAGTTTGGCATGGTGTTGGAGAAGGAAAATTGGCACAATGCAAACCAGACTATCCCAGCAGGAAAATGAACCAGGGACCCTGGTCTCATTACCACGGTTAGAGATGAAGCACCTTCCACTAGAGCTTGAACCAAAGGCCCTTCCTATTCTCCTCCCACTTGTCCCATCCTCTTCCATGGCATCACAAGTCCTCCAACTCTTCAATGGAAGCCAAGGACTCCCCAAAAGGAACAATCGAATGCTGACTGAGGGCAAGCAGGGAACATAAACGAGGAGGGCAGTTAAAGGTGAACCCAGGGGCATTCTTAAACCACCTGAATTTTTCCAGGACACAAGTTTATAAACTGTTTCCTTTTCTTAAATGGCAATTCAAATGGCAATTAATACATCATGGGAACTGAAGAAATCTCCCAGTTTAGAGGGAGATGCCACTTCTTGAGTAAAGAACTATCATATAGAACAATCCTGGGTCTTAAATTGCTGGTTCTTCCCATTTCTCCCCAAAAGTAGAAAATCTTTTTTTCAAATGTCACCCTCCCAGACTCACCCTGATCATTCTTCACTTTTCTCCAAAGCAGCCTACTATGTGACTTATTTACACAAATTCAGGAGGGCAAATTAAAATCGTTTTATTTGCTTGAGTAGCCCAAGAGCAAAGTATAGACTTGTCTAGCACATAGTAGTAAACATGTGTCTTGGGCATACCCCTGTGGCTTGACTATTAAATTCACAGCCTCCAGCCAGGGCAGTCCACATTCATACATACCTAGCAGGTTGAAGACCTAGAGCCAGAAGAAATCACCAAGATGAACAGCTAAATAAAAACAAGATGTTTTCTCCTCTCCCATGCTGCTTGCCTGCTAACCTTCATTCCTGCCTGCACCTTTCCTTAAAAAACAAACAAACCCAAAACTTCTTTCTAGGATGACTGAGAATATCTAAAAATGGAAGCTAGGAGTGTTTTCACTCTGTGCCAAGCCCTGTAGACGCACCACCTATAATTGTACTGTACCTGGAACATCCTGGGCTTCCAGAATGTGTGCCTCTGCTTGACTTGGGTTGCCTACTTCTCTCTCTCTCTCCCAACAGTCTGGAACTTCTTTCTGAAGTCAGAGCCTGTTCTGAGTCCCTCTGAGCTGCCCTAGGGGCCTTTCTGTCCTGGTCTTGTCCCCAGGCGCAATGCCTCCCCTACGGTCCCAGTCACAGACCTCGGCCTCCTCGCCGTCACTGCTACGCTCGCTGTCCTCCTCTTCGGAAAAATTGCTGTCCTCGCTGTCCGACATCTTCTGCCCTTACAGGGAAAGAAGGAGGCCTCAGCGTGTCCCCCAGTCCCCAACTCCACTCTAAGCCTGTTTCCCCACGGGTTCCCACGGTGGGGGGGGGGACCCCCTTAGCACACTTCCAGCAGCCTCGTTCTAGCAATCGTGGACCTGAAAGGGGCGCCCCCACGCCACCTGCTACACCTCCCCAGGCCCCAATCCCTTCTCTACACCCCCCCTGTTCCACAGCAACCCCAGGGCCCGCCATTTGGGGGGGTCGGACCCACCTCTTACCGATACAATTCCTCGGACACCTTCGGTAACAGAAGCTGTTCGCACGACGCCAGCCTGGGACTGACGTGCCCTCTCGCGAGAAGTTACCAGTTGGCTCACCTAACGCGATATCTCCGAGGTTTGCCCTGCGACGCACTTCCGGGACGCCATCTTGAAAGTGTCAAGTCATCTTAATGTGGGGCTTGGAGCCGACATCTTGTCGGGTCAAAGGTTATTCCTCCCCTCCCCCCTGCCTCTCGTCCTCGGCCCCTTGCAACCTGGAGTTGGTGTTTGAGTTTAGTCCAGACCTTCAAGGCGGTACGTAGAGCCGTGAGGAAGCCGGAAATTAGCCAACACAGCAGATTATTCATAGACCCTCTAAAACGTTCCTAGGCGGTAGGAATTTTTGCAGAGGAGGAAGTTGAAATTCAGAGAAATAAATTAGGCGCGTCCTGGTGGCTCAGGCCTAGTCCCCATAAAGTCCTAGGACCCGGGTTCGGAACCCGGGGGCGGGGAGACGCAGCGGGGGCACCAAAATGAGCAACTAAATAAATGCTTCTTTCTCTTCTCTTTTCCTGCCTGTTTGCCTACTTGCCTTCATTTTTGACTGCTTCCTTTCTCTTAAAAAAAGAAAAGAAAAAAAGAAAATTAACCTGAAAAGTATTAGACCCATAACTCCTCTCCAAGTTGGGGTGACCTCTAAGCCCTTATTTTCTTTTACAGCCTCCTTAAGTGACTTAAATGGGAATTTACATTACAGTACTCATTTGTCAGAGAGGTGGCAGAGGACCAGGTATGAGGAAGAGAGTTAAACAATTAAGTTGAAGGAAAAATAATTTGGAACTTTTAGAATACATTGTTAAAACTCTTCAAATAAACATTGAGACACCTCTATTCAACTTAGAAATATTTTAATATCCACCTACTTAGTGACAGAGAATGTAGTCAGGCAAACAGCAGGCTCAGGAAACAGAAAGGAGGAATGGGGGCAAGTGTGACCAATTTAGCCACCTTCCTTCTGCAGCAGGTCAGAGACTTCATGTTCCAGGTCTCCCCTTATTTACCTCCTCAGGCTCCAAGGAGGGTCTTCTGGCCTAGAAGGAAAAGCCTTAGGAATTGGGAGCTGGGGCTGGAGACCAAGTCTCTTTTCCCTCTCTCCACCCAGCCTGGAACCAGGAGTAGTAGGGACTCTGTCCTCCAAGGCTTGGTCAGCTGAGTGCAGGTGCTGAGCACAAGCTCCAAGTTTGGCCAGGAGAAGAGAGACCAGTCTCTGGGGAGATCCCTTGTAGGATGGACAAGGACCCTGGCCAGTCAACCACAGCCAGGACCCCAGTACATAGAGCAGGTGCTGTAGGTGGAACCAGCAGTTCCCATGACTGGGCCCTCTTTCGACTCAATCACAAACAGCTGCAGCTGGAAGCAGCCTAGAATCTCAGCAAAACATTCACGTGGGACAAAGTTACCTGGTATCTCCGGGCAAAGACCTAATCCCAAATCCTTACCCCCAGTTTCTGACTTGTACCCTGGCACAAGCCCCTTCATCTCTCAAGGCCTTGGTTTCCTCAGCTCCAAAATGGGACTCTGAATAATCCTTGCCTTCAGGGCTGATACTAGCCTGTCACATACCTAAGTTAGAAAAAAGACACTCCTTTCCTTAAAACACTTCTCTTTAAGTGCTGATTTTTTTAGAAGATAATTTAGTGCCATCTGCTGGCAACTGACAACTATTTTGACGATTTGAATACTGACCTGTGGGGTCTTGGCACAATGCACAGCTGTCACATCCATACATTGTGGCCTTGTCTACCGCATAGGGTCAGTGTGCAGAGTAAATAAGATACTATATTTCAAAAGTTTAGACCAGTATCTGGCACTGGGTACACACGAAAAGCGTAGCTGTAAGGCGTGCCCCAGTGGCTCAGGTGTGAAACCTACATGTGGACCATGTATAATGTCCAGAGATGAGCAGGGGAAACGCCCCCTCTCCCAAATAAATGCTTCTCCCTCCTCTTCCTCTCTCAAAAACAAACACAAAAGTAGCTCTAGTCATCATCTGATGTTACTAATTGCCAAAGACACTTCTAGGTGTTAGACATGGGAGTGAACAAAATTATGTCAAGTCTGGGGGTTGGTTCAAGGACTGGACCTCACACACTGCTCCATCTTCCCACAACATACATGTGCTCCAGGCCTAGTGAGTCCTCCCTACACTTCCAACTTCCGTAAGGAACTAAGGCCATACCAAGAGACTTGGGTGTAAAGAGTATTATCAAGGGGTGAGTTACCACAGCCCTCTGAACCTTGGAGTGGAGAGAGAGGGAGAGGGAGGAGGAGGGGGAGGAGAGAGACAGAGAGAGGAGAGACAGAGAGAGGAGAGAGAGGGAGAGAGAGAGAGAGAGAGAGAGAGAGAGAGAGAGAGAGAGAGAGAGAGAGAGAGAGAGACGAACCAGGGAGGTACCCAATCTTGAGACTCCACAGATGGGATGGAGGGCTGGAGATGGAGAATTCAGTGGGGAAGGGCATAGAGGGAGGGGTGATTTGGTGGTGAGAGTGAAGAGATGCTGGAAGGGTGTTCTGGAGAAAGGGACCCTGAAGAGGAGGATTCTGGAGGGACTCTAAGTAAATTCTAAGTAAATTCCAGTGGGAGGCAGTTGCTGGGAAGTGAAGGCTCTAAAAGGAAAGGAATTCTTGGGAGAGGTAGATTTTTAGGGGCTCTGAAAGGAAAATTTTGTTATGGGGGATTCGTGGCGGGGGTTCTGGGAAAGATGGATATGGGAAGTAACAGGGAGAACTTAGGGGTAGCAGGTCCTGAGTAAAGAAGAGTGGGGTTAATGATCGCAGGGAAAGGGGTTTGGAGTGAGGGCTGTGCAGAGCTGGATTTGGATCAGGTGGACTCAGAGGATTCCAGCAAGAGACAAAGGAAGGGGACTCCGGGGTGAAAAGTCGATTACTGGGGTGGTGGCTCCCAAGAGGAAAAGGTTTCCAGTAGAGGACTCTTGAAGGTGGTGAAAGGGTTCTTGGGAGGAGGATTCTGAATACTGAATCTGGGAATCCTGCCTGGTTTCTCGTCAGGTTCCAAAGAGAAGATTCTGAAAGGAGAGGAAGACTGAGCGAGTGGGTCACTGAGGCTTCTTAGAGGGGAGGGTGACAATTGTCTTCAGAAGTGAGGGGTGGGTAGATTAGCGCCAAAAAGCAAACGAGGCCAGCGGCGAGCAATGAAAGCCGAGGACGTAAAGACCGGCCTGTCCGAGCCCTTCACTCATTCTGCGCCTGACGCCGTTCAAGCCCCGCCCCTCTCACTTTAGGCCCCGCCCCGTCAGCCCCCAGTTCCCGTCAGCCCCCAGTTCCCGTCTTCCCCGCCCGCCGACTACCACTCCTGCGGTAAAGCGCCTTCCTGTCGCGACGCAAGATTCAATGCGCCTGCGCAGACCCTGAAAAGCGGCCAGGGTGGCCCCGCGCTTTCCTTTTCCGGTTGTGGCACCGCGCGGTGAGGAGCTCTCCTGCAAACTCGCAGCCATGCCGTCGAAGGGCCCGCTGCAGTCCGTTCAGGTCTTCGGACGCAAGGTATGCCGCGCGCCCCTGAGGGAGGGCCCGGGAGGGCCTGGGGTTGGCGGGAGGCCGACGGGGAGGCGTTTGGCATCGGCCTGATCAGGGAGTTGACATGGCCCCGCTGCCTTTCTCTTGCTTTCCACAGAAGACGGCCACAGCCGTGGCGCACTGCAAACGGGGCAACGGCCTCATTAAGGTGAACGGGCGGCCGCTGGAAATGATCGAGCCGCGCACACTGCAGTACAAGGTACCGGGGTTGGGGACGGGCCTTTGGGTGGGGTGTGGGGTGTAGCGTCCCAGAGACAGGTGTTCCCGGATCGCATGGGTCTTGGAAGCTGATGTGTGTTATCAACAACGAGGAGGTCTGGAAGCTGAATTGGAGGCCGAATAATTGGGTGTTTGGTGAGAGAGCTGGGTTTTAAGGGTCTCGGTGTAAAACTCGGAGTTGGAAGAGTGAGAACGGGAATTTGATCCGTGTAAGGGATCCCAAGGGGATTATCAAGAGTTCATGCGGCCTGGTTTAAAGTGAGCTCTTGGGGGTCATGTGTCCTGTTTACATCTCACCGTCTTCACTTCTAGCAGATCCGCCCTCTGAGGACCGAGAGCGCTGGGATCACCTTTGTCAAAATATTGTTGCCAAAGTAGTAGGGTCTGCACATTGTAGTAATAAGTAATAAAAGAACGCGGGAGAATTTGGGCTTGTTAGTGCTTAGCTATGCTAGGGGTTACTTTCTGGATCTCAGTCTCTTTGACCCTGATGGGAAGAGATCACAGTCGGTCTGATCCTGCCTCTTCTGTTTCTTGAAGCAGGTAGTTTCACTTACCTGCTTTGGTTCATTTTCTATAAAATGGGGATAATGTCTAGAATCTCTTTTTTTAGGAAAGGTGCAGGCAGGAATGAAGGAAAGCAGTGGCAGGCAGGAAGAGAAAAGGAAGAAGCATTTTTATTCATTTTTATTTAGTTTGTGGTAGTTCAAGATGCGAATCTGGGACCTTGGGATGTATGTGAACTGTGCCCAACCCCTACTTAACCACATTTGCTGAATTGTTAACCCATTTCGGCTTTCATTTAATTTTCCATAAACATGCTCTTTGAGACTGAAGCCATCTGACTGGTTGTCAATGTGAAAATGAAATATAAAAACTGTTCTTGGGATTTGTTTTGTTTTTTAAAGCAAAGATGCAGGCAGGAAGAGAGGAGCATTGTATTTTTATTTTTTTTACTTAGTTCACTCTGGTCGTGTCTCCTCAAACCCAGGGCTATGCGGCCTCTTCTCCTTTGAAGCAACTGACTTAACCACTACACCAGAGTGTGCTTTTGGAGTTATTTCTAAACCCTAAATGTAACACAAATGAAAACAGTGATCAGTGTGTGTGGTAAATTTTAAAGCACAGAACATCACATGGGCAAAAATAACCACGTTTCTTTCCAGGTCTTTCTGATGTAGGACTAATTCCATCATCAGGATCAGGTAGTTTGGAAAAATCAGGTTCATCAAATGACTTCTTGGTTAACAGTTGTCCAAGAACATGCGTAGTAATGCTACATTTTCTAGTGTTTGACATTTTTCAGTGATTGACAATTATGTTTTGTAAATGGAAAAAAAACCCAAACCAATGTGATAAATAGAATGACCTTTTTTTTGTTTCCAAACACTTATGATATACTAGAGCAGTGCGGAAAAAAAATAATAAAAGCAAGATATTTCCTGGCAGACTTTTGAAGTAAGGTTAGGACTTGTAAACCACGAGTTATCTGTGTAAACCCTACATCCACAAGCAGGAAATGAGTTAAGGAGAGGAAGGGAGTGGAAGAAGAAGCACTTTGTCTTTAAATGTGAAGAGTAACACTTTTATTTCAGTGTTGAGGGTAACAGGTTACTTTTCTATCAGTTCTTAATGTCCGGTTTATTTGAAGACTTTGTATGTGCAACTTATGATGAGTGTTGGACAGTGCAGTGACTCAGGTGTCCCCAGACCCTGCCCTCTCAGAGCTCCTAGTCCTGTGGGAAGAACGGTCACGATACCAGACACTTCCCAAGTAGTCAGGGCTGGGATGGAGGAGCCCAGAAGTGGCTGTTGACTGTAACCTGGGTGGAGGGATCAGGGCACACTTAGGGGGAGAAGGCTCGAGCTGAGACCTAGAGTAGGTACAAGTGTCCAGGCAGAGGAAATGCTCATGTGAAAGATCGAGAGCTGGCAAGGGGAGCGCATAGCACAGCTTTTGTAGCATAGTTGGAATTTCAAGGTGAGTAAAGGCGGAGGAAAAGCCAGCAAAAGAACCTACGTGGCTCCAGAGGGGCCTTCCACTGTGTGATGTGAGGAGCCTTGGTGGTGGCGGAGGTTTTCCTTTCTGAGAACCTGTCTTAGAGATGGGGAGTGGAATCCAGAGTCCAGAGGGATAAATAAGCCCCGCGCGGGTGCCCTCACTGTCTCTCACCTGTATCCAGCCTCTCTTGGCTCTGCTGCTGGTGTAGACAGTCCTGCGGAGACCCTCTTCCACTGTTTCCGTACCAGTGACGACAGAGATGAGTGGTGAGGCGGCTCAGCTGTCCAGGTGTCACCTGAACTTGTGTCACGCCCCCTTGTTCCTCTAGCTACTGGAACCTGTGCTGCTGCTGGGCAAGGAGCGATTCGCCGGCGTGGACATCCGTGTCCGAGTGAAGGGTGGTGGTCACGTTGCCCAGATTTATGGTGAGTCCAGGCATTGGCACTTGGGTGGGAGGTGGCTCAGGTCTTGGCCTTCGCAAAGCTAACGCGTGCTTTTTGTGTGTCTTCCTCAGCAATCCGCCAGTCCATCTCTAAAGCTCTGGTAGCCTATTACCAGAAATGTGAGTCGGGGAGCCCTTCCTGTTCCGGGGGGGCGGCAGCAGGCCAGCTCTGTCTGGCACTGGACCCCAGAGAATGGCGTGCTTCTCTGTGCTTACCTAAATCTCCATACCTCTTCTCATTTCCAGATGTGGATGAGGCTTCCAAGAAGGAGATCAAAGACATCCTTATCCAGTATGACCGGACCCTGCTGGTAGCTGATCCCCGTCGCTGCGAATCCAAGAAGTTTGGCGGTCCCGGAGCCCGGGCTCGTTACCAGAAATCCTACCGATAAGGCCAATTCGAGAGGCAGACTTCACCTTCGTAATAAACAATGGGATTTAAGGCTTTGTGGACTCCTGTGGTGGATCTGTCACCTGTCACGAAAAGGAATGCAGGAAACACCCGCAGCCTGCTGCCAGTCTAGATTTTAGGCCTTTCTGGAAGCCACCACTCCGGTGGGATTAGTAGGGATGCGTGGGAGAGGCAGAGCACATTGGGGCCCAGTGTAGTGTCCCTGCACCTTCAGTAGAGTTGAGTGTGGGCACAGCTGAGGTGGGGGTGGCTCTGAGTTTGTCTCCCTCTCCCCTCCTTTTGCCACTGTGATGACATGTCAGGGAAGAACAGAATCAGTGAATAATACAAAGAGAGGAAATGGTTTGGGTTGGAATCTGAAAGACCTTCCCTGGCTGCCTTAAAGTAGGTCCCAGCTATGTGTGGTAACTGCCCTGACAGAGCTCAGGGAACATGGGTCTGGGGCCTTGCTCTGCCTGCCGTCTACTAAAAGCCACAGCGCTCAGTTGCTCCCACTGGGTCACACAGATGATAGACCATTTACATCAGAGTTCTGCAGCACAGTGCTGGTGTGTGGGTAGGGAGTTCTGGAGATAGTGTTGCTTGTGGATTGTTTATTTCTCTTTAAAAAATTAAGTGCAGGCAGGAAAAGGAAGCATTTTATTTTTATTTAGTTCAACTTGGTTATTCCCGTGAGACATGAACCCAGGACCTTGGGGTATGTATGGGTTGCCCTCCTGGAGGCGGTAGGCCCAACCAGTACTCCACCATGTGCCTCCTAGTCATTTTTCACCAGAAGCTAGTGAGCTTCCTTGGAGGTGGGCGGGGGCAGCTCTGCTTCCCTACCAAGCTGGATACAACCATCTGCGCCCTAAGGGGAGTCCGCTTATGGCACCTACCAGCACTACTGGTGAGAACATGCTAGGTTGAGGACAGTTGCACAAATTTGTTTTGTAAAAGGAACTTGGAAGAAGCCCATCATAGCTCAGTAAAGTAGCCACGTGTGCTCCCGAGCTGGGCTGCACAGGTAACATTGGCATGGCTGAGGAAAGTCTGGCTGGTGCTGATAGGGAATGTGAACAAATAAAGTGCTGCTTACAGGTGGAGAGGGTTAGGTTGAGGGCTAGCTAGGGGCCAGGCCAGGCTTTGTTGGACATACCTTAATATGCCCGTGAGATTGGCAATAGCTGTCCCATTAACATGAAACATCTTCTAGTGACAAAAAGCCAGCTCACAAAGTTTTGCACTGGAGCTGGTCTTAATTTGGATTAATTGGGATTAGCAGGCATTAACCTAAATGACCCAAGGAGGGCAGCAGACAACCACCCTTCCATTTCTGAGCCTGATTTAGCTGGAGTTCTAACAGATTGGGCTTGGGGGGCGTGGGAGATAAAGCAGAGTAAGAGTTAGGCAGGTGGAGGAATGTTATTCTGGGGCAGGGACCGGGAGGATGGGCTGAGACTGGTTTGGCACCTCGGATTTTTCCAGAGCTCAGGAATCCTTTTTGGTGTTCCTGGCTTCTTCCCAGAGGCACAGCTGGGAAGCATCTGGAAAGGCGGAGGGACCTTGGCGTAGAAAACCCACTTCTTCCCAGCCACCTCCTCAAATACCGGGGATTCCGGCGCCACTGGGAGCCCAGGCCAGGCTGGGAACTTTGCCTCAGCTGGGAATGTGCAGCTGGGGGTGGAGGAGGGGAGGGGCCGCCTCAGCCCTGACCTTGGGGAGGGCTACCATGGAGCAGGCCTGCTGAGAACCACTCAGCCAGCCCTGGCACAGGGTGCGCTAACCAGCAAGTAGCTGAGAATAGATGTCAGCAACTAACGTTTATTGAGCAGAGCCCTGTTTTTGCTACTTTACTCAGAGCCCTGTTTTTGCAAGCTTACTCAGCTGATCACCCACCACTTCCGCCTGGAGCACTGGGTTGCAGGCCCCAGTGGGCAGGGAAAGGCTGCCTGTTTACCCCTAGCAGGTCTCTGGCACAAGGTAGGTACTCAGTAAAGAACCTGTCCCGGCTAAGCTGTGTAGGGTGTTAACTGCAAACCCTTTATTCTCTCTGTGCCTCAGTTTCCTCCCCATAAAGGACCAAAACCCATCGTTTGCCTTTTTTAGGGCTATTGTGAGGACTGAAAGTGAATGAGTTCATATAAAGTGACTAATGCCTGTGGTATGCGGTTCATACCCAATAAATCTCAGCCTTTTTTTTTTTCCTGTTGTTGGCTGATTAAAACTTCAGATTCCTATAAACACAATTTAAAGAGAAGAAACATTTTAAAAATGTAAACTCCTAGGCCCCTGCTTGGGAGTTTCTGACTCCATAGGTTGAAATCAGATCAGATCCTGGGGGATCTGATTTGAACAATGTCCCTGGGGAGTCAGGCTCAAACACACTTGGCAAATGAGGATACTGGAAATCCAGTGATCCTGCAAGGCAGATACTGTTGGCCTCATTTTACAGATACAAACCCAGGCTAAAGGAGGTTACACACACATTAGGAAATTCAGACATGACATGCCTCCAGGGGCAACTAAGACAATGTGCTGAAAACAAGAGGTAAGTGATGAAAGGACCTAACATTATCAAAGAATGGACTTCAACTATGCTGCTTACTGAGCATACTACTGAGAGGGGGCCGAAGGACTTCAAAACAAAAGCCTCTTGTTTTCACAACCTGAATTTTTTTTTTAGGGGGGAGGGGGAGAACAGTGAAGCTCTGTAGACGTCCCAAAGTAGAGAATAAAAAGGGTCAGATGTATGTGGGTGGACACAAGAATTGGAATATTCATGAGAATGCGGGTGGGGAGTGCTTGCCAACAGGAATCTTGACAGGGGAGACTAATCAGTCCCAAACCTAATCTCCCCTGATGTTACTATGGAACAGAAACGTGGTACCGAGACCCAGAGGAAGGTGAACCGCGGGAATAAGATGGTGAGAGACATGGTTGGATGGGTGGTGAGTTGATGGGTTGGGAGATGGTGGCATGAAAATATAGGGATGACAAGATGAATGGACAGATGGGAATATGGCGGGCCAGAGGGCTGGATAGAGGATGGACAGGTGGGACAGTGGAGGAATCGATACTAGCTGGTGTGTTGGATAAAGCAAGGCCTGTGGTGGGATGGGGGATTGGAAGGTGGACGGACGTAGATAGAGGTGGCTGGGTGAGTGAAAGGAATAGATGACAGTGAGACACAAGATGAATTAATTGCTGAAGAAGTGATTTCCTAGGTGTCTACTTATAACAAAGATTCATGACAGCTTTTCTGGATGGTCAAGTAGTTCATAAACTCCCCTGAAGTCATACACTAAATCACTAAATGATACGAGGTCTAGAAATCTTCAGAACCACTGACTCATGCCCTCAGCCCTCCCCAGTCACTGATGTCTTCTGCTCCCAGAAGGGAGGAAACACACACTTCCAGAACATTCATGAAACATTAATGACATCCCCTCTTTCATCCCTGCTGTGGAGTATCAAGGTGAGCATGGCCGTCTGTCAAGGCAGATCCCAGGCATCAGAAAGCTGCAGCACTTTTAGACCTGTGTTCAGTGTCTGAAGTTCTGAGGGTCTGTGGCATCTGGCTGGTCCTTGCTTTTCAAAAGCCAGGTGTCCTGGCTCACATGTGGAAAGGGGCATCGGGAGTCCCCTGGGCCCGGCGAAGACTCATGGCTTCCTGGGTGGGGGCCAACAGAGCGGGGTGGTTCAACCTGACCTGGGCCTTGGCTGGCCGCAGCCGCCCCCCACCCCCAACGTGGATGTTGACTGTGGTGGCATAGCTGAGCCGCCTGGCCGGGGGTGGAGGGGGCTGGGGCTGGGGTGGCGGTGAAGGTGCCCGTGACGTGGGGGCAGAGGACCAGGGACCCCGGGAGGCTGGGGGACCATCTACCCCGGGCCCTTGCCGCCTGGCCAGGCTCTGACTGATGTACGAGGCGGCCAGGTATCTTGAGAGGGCGACTGCATTGGGGCCCAGGAGCTGACGAGTGGGGAGTGGGGGGCTATGAGGCGGGGTCACATCTGAAGACTCTGACCTAGCCACATGAGAGACCGAGTGGCCTCCTGATCTGGACGAAATCACCGAGGTATGCACTGGGGCGGGGAACAGGTCCTGAATGTCCCGTGCACCTCCCCGCCCGGGCAGTGGCCTGGCGGCTGGAGCATGGACGCTTGGGAGACTCGTCTGCTCCAACAGGGGCGTACATTTTTGGACCTGGAAGTCTGTAAGGCTTGGCTCCTGAAGCAAAGGCGCAGCAGCTGGTCCCTGGACGTCTGGGAGGTGGTGGGGCAAAGGATGTGGAATGCTGGCTGGGCTCTGACCGTCTAGGTGGGCTGCGTGTGCAGGCAAAGGCAAGGTACCTAGCACCTGCATGTCTGGGAGCCGGTGTTGCAAGGGCCTGGGGCTGCTGGCGGGCATCTGATGGTCCATGTTATCTCCCTGCCCCGGCACAGGGCCAACGGCGTGGCTGCAGACAGTGGTCAAGAACTGAATACCGCCGGAAGCTCCTTGCTTAGTTACTGGGGTGCTGGCTGGGCTCTGGATGTCTTGGTGACCTTCTTTCTTGGGTGCAGGCGTGGCGGCAAAAACCATGACATCAGAACCACTTCCCTGCTCAGGCAAAGCTGGGGCAGCTGTAGCTTTGGTGGCCAGGGGACACCCCTGCTCAGGACAAGTGGTGCTGGAGGGCACCTGCATATTCACGTGGCCTCGATGCTCTGGCAAAGGAGGAGCGGTGGCAGCTGGAACTTGGCTGTCCATGTGGCCTTCTTGATCAGGCAAAGGTGCAAGCGCTGGGACTTGGATGTCTCGGGGGCCCTCCCGCGTGGGCAAAGGGGTAGCAGCTGGAGCCTGGGTGACCAGAAGGCCTTGCTCAGGCAAATCTGAGACACTTGGATCCCGGCCGTCCAGGCAGTTGCCCTGCTTAGATAAAGGCGTGGCAGCTTGAACCCGGGCAATGGGGCCCAGGGGGACAGATTCCTGGGCACAGGTCAGCGGGAAGGCCAGCTCACACACCAGCACGTGCCCAAAGGCAGGCAGGGGCCCTGTGTGCAAAGCAGGGAGGATGGAGAAGTCAGGACTGGCACCTGGCATGGGTCCCCTCTCCCAACCACACTCCTGACCCTCACCTGGCTCAGCCTGCTCGCGGGGCAGGCAGGGGGCCGGCTGGGGCTGGGCCAGAGCCCTTGGCCGGCGGCGCGGGGCGTTGGCCGAGGCCCGGGTCTCAGCCCGCTGCATCTGCTGGATCCGCTCGCTGTAAAGCCGGGCCAACTCTCGCACGCGGGATGCTGCCCTCTCCGACCTGGGGGCCACTGGCTTCCCACTCCCACTGACCCCACCCAGATCTGAATCTTCCAGGATCAGCAGTGGCTCCGGGAACCCTGGCCGGGCTAACTGCCCCTGCTCCAACGCCTGCCAGGCGCTCCGGATTTCTGAGCAAGAGCGGAATTCCAGTTCCTCTGGGAATCCTTGATTGTGGGCGACATTCTCAGGCTGGAAATCAGGGAATGTCATCCCTTCTTCATCCCCCATCTGCCCTGCCCTGCTTCCTGAGGGGGGCTCTCCTAGTCTTCCAGAACCGCCTCCCGGAAACAGTTCTCTCCTGGTGACCCGTGCCTCAGTGGGCTCTGGAAGAGGTCCCTGGTGCCAGGAGTCACAGGGAAGGCCGGGGACACTGGAAAGACTGGGAATGTCAGGAACACTAGGTATGGCTGGAAGGCAGGGCATTTCAAAAACACTGGAAATGTCAGAGAGACTGGGGAGGCGGGGAATTTTGGGAATTTCAGAAAGGCCAGGAATTTCAGGGAGGCTGGGTCCATCAGGAACTCTGGTAAGACCGGCCATGTCAGGAATTTCAGGGGCACTGGAACTTTCGAGACCCTCGAGGACGTGGAGGGGAGAAGGCCCCCTCTCGTCCATCTCCAGGTCTTCCTCCTCTTCCTCTTCTGAAGAGTCCCGGCTGGGCGACGCTGAGAATGTGAAGGTTTCACTGGCCCCTGGCAGCTGGGAGTCTCCAGGGAATGCGGGAATATCGTGGGGGGGCAGCTGGAGTGGGCACTGGGGAAGAGGTCAAATGAATCAGGGGGGTCGGCCCACCGGGCCCCCAGGCTGCGCCTGCCCAAGCTGAGAGCCCCAAGGACACGGGACCCAGGGGTTGAGTGCCTGCTCACCCCTGGGTCCCGAAGGCCTCTTTGGTTCAGAAGCTCTAGAATTTCTTCAGTGATCGAGGTCCCAGAGGGGTCCAGCGTGGGGGGTCCAGTCTCCTCCAGGTCCTCGGGGGGTCCAGAAGCCGGAACTGGTGGTGGAGGCTCTAAGGGGGGGTAGAGTTCCCCCTCACTGCCAGCATGCTGTAAGCAAGGAGAGAGGATGGAGGGAGGAGGCGAGGGCCCCCACCCTGTCTCTCCCAGACCCAGGAGTCCAGGCTCCAGTGCCCTCCTCCCTCAGATGGAAGAATCCCATCCCCAAACCCCCTTCCTATTCCGACCCCAGATTTTCCCTCCTCCATCAGATTCAAGAGTCTGGGTCCATAGACCCTGTTTCAGGATATTTCTTACCTTAAGTCTAGGCTTAGCTGGGGATGGAGAGATGAGAAAGAAAAAAAAAGTGAGAGAGAAGAACAGTGTCACTTCTTTCTTTTTTTTTCCCTAAAGGAAAGATACGGCAGGAAGGAAGGCAAGTAGGCAGGCAGGCAGGCAGGCAGGAGAAGAGAGCAGGAAGACGCATTTTATTTTAATCTAGTTGTTCACATTGGTAGTTTCCCACTAGACCCGGGACTTGAACCCAGGGGTATGTGTTCTGTGTCCTTCCAAGACGACTGACTTGACCACTATGTCACCAGGGTGTGCCCTGTGTCACTTATCATTGATAAGTTGCCCCTATCACCCCTTCCCCATGCATCTTGGGCTTCCCATGGGGAGAGACAGACAGACATGGACCAGGCAGGGCTGGGGCTGTCACTTACTACTATGTGGAAACATGACATAAGCGTCCTTCATGGGCTCTGGGAAGAGGACACAGTGCCATCAGAGGTCCAGCTCCCAAAATAATTCTTGGTTTATTTTTAGGTGCTGGGTACTCACCAGACTGTCTACGGCCACGACGGGTGCTGGCGGGTCTTGGAGAGGGAGCTGTGGGAGAGGCAGAGCAGAACCCCATTATGAGCCCAGCTCCAGGTTCCTGAGTCAGGAGGGAGCAGCAGGGGTGGAGGCCAGGTCTCAGGGTTCCATCTCCTTTACCTGTGTTCCTTCGTCCAGGGGTGAAGTTTCTTGCATCTCGAGGTCGGGGAGATCCAAGTGGGGGTGTCAGGGGCTCTGAGATAGGTTTACTTTTAGGAGCACCTGCAGGGGTAGACTTGGGGTTAACAATCTACCCCTTCTTGGAAGTAATTCTTCTACTTCCACATTCTCCCAACCCAAGGCCCCAACTCACAGTGCAGACTGTTTTCAAGGAGAACTTGTTTTGCCTGAAAGAAACAAGGATGACGGTTGAGGGAGCTGGCCTCTGAACAGCTCACAGTCCCCCTAATAGGTGCTGTTACATGTCATTACGTGACCAGTGTTGTTAAAACCTCACCCCAACCCTTATGAGGTCTGTGACTATTACTCCTCCAGGTAAGAAAACGGAGACCAGAGGGGTTAAGTCACCTGCCCAAAGGCACAAAGCAGGGACACGGTGGAGCCAGGGTTCAAACCCAGACAGCCTGACTGCAGTTTAAGCGTCTCCCTGACTCAGGGTCTTGCAACACTGCTGGAAGGCGGGGTTTCCAGCTCTCCGAGTGGCCCCAGCCGAGGTGGGAGCTGTACCTTGGCAGGGATGGAGGCAGGGTGGTTCTCAAAAAAGTGGCGCTGGAGACAGTGAATCCACAGCCTCTTCTCTTCTTGGTTCTTGGCCTGGGGGTGGAGGGTGGAGCGAGTAGAGTTGGGAGCCAGGTGCAAGGTTCTGGGAACCCTGCCCACCTGGACACGCCCTGTGCTCACCTGGAGCAGGTGCCTATGCTTGGGAATGGTCAGATCGGACACCTTGAAGCCAAGAGGGTCTCGAGGGTTCTCGCTGACGCTCAGGTTACAGCACTGAATTGGGGGGTAGAGAAAAGTGGCAAGAGAGCACCTAGACTTGGCCAAGATGCCCCTGATGTGTGTGTGGGTCCCTACACCTAGAAAGATGTGCCCAGGAAGGCTGGCTGGGGGATTCCTTTAACCCGTTGACCCTGTCAGCAGGCTGGGCTCTGCTCTCGCCTGCCAACCCTCCCCACCCTCGTCAGGGTCGCGAAGAGGTGCTCCCTCCCTTGAAATGCTTGCCTAGTGGACAAAACCAGGTCCCCTCCCTCCAGGTTCTCACCACACCTGCATGCCCCCATCCTGGATCCAAGAAAGCATGCCTTTTCTAAGCCAAGTCGACCCTCCTTGCAGACCCCGTCCCCGGCTGTCCCTTAAGAAGACAGCGATGGGCGTACAGAATAAGCTTTGCAGAGAACCTTCCAGTCCTTCCGCTATCCCCAACTCACAAAGATATGGCCTTTGTAGGTGTATTCTGGCCCGCGGCGCTTGACCACCAGCAGCATCCGCGAGAACAGAAAGAGCAGGCGCTCACCGCCTCGAAGTCGCGGGCCGCCCCCTCCGCCACCTCGGAACGCGCCCTCCAGCACCAGCTCCCCGAAAGCACTGAGCTCCGGGCCGGTCCAGCCGCCCAGTCGCCGCTGCACTTCCTGCCAGGACCGCGCCAGGCGCGACAGAGACAAGCGCGCAAGGCCAGGTCAACGACTCCGCTGCGGTCTGAGCGCATCCGCCAGGGCTGCCTGGGCCGCCCACCCACCCCACAGTCACCTGGAGGCGCGCCGCGTGCTCCTGCTTGCGTTTCATGTCATTGATGTACCAGGCGACCGCTGTCATGGACACGATGGCTTCTTCCACCACCTCGCGGCCCCCAGCGCCCGGGCCCTCCGCCCAGTGCTTGCCTAACTCCTGCGAGGCAGGACCAGGCCCCGGGAAGGGGAAGCGAAAAGGAAAAGAATAATGGGGCACACGCTGGTGGTTTGTGTTAAGCCCCCGCCCAGGAAGCAGTGCGTATACAGTCCAAGGGCCTGGGTTTGCAGCCCAAGACCGGGGGTAACAACCTAATAAAAAGATGCTTTTTCCTCCTCTTCCTGCCTACTGCCTGCCTGCCTGCCTGCCTGCCTGCCTGCCTGCCTGCTTCCTCTCAAAAGGAGAGGGGTGTGCCCTGGTGGAGCAGCAGTTAGGCCAGCCACCTCTAAAGCAGCACCGTCTACATGTATCCCAAGGTCCCACATCCCAGGTGGGTGGGGATGACAACCAATGTGAATGACTAAATAAAATAAAATGCTTCTTTCTCCTTTCTTCCTATTCGCCTTCTTTCCTATCTACGCCTTTCCTTTAAAAAAAAAAAAAGAAAAAGGGAGGGGACAGACAGAAAGGTAGGGGCAGAGATGGAGACCCAGAAACAGAGACAAACAGGCCGAGACAGAACGTAGCTGGGCGCCTGCCCGTCCTCACAACCAGTAAGACCCTACCCCAAGCCAGATTCTAGGGACCAGATGTCTCCCAGGTACACAATCTGGCAGGGGGTCAGAGGGTGCCTCTCCAGGCCTTGCCCAGTCCCTGGTGGGTGCACCCTCCAGACGAAAGCGATGAGTGACAGGCCCTGGCTCCACCCCCAGGCCCCCAACCGGGCTGACCTGCAGCAGCAGGTGGTACTTGAGGATGCGCTGCACAGGCTTCAGCAGGAAGCTCTGCAGGGGCAGGGAGTGGTGGAGCTGGCCCTGGCGCTCCTGCAGCCACAGGGCAGCTGGCGGAGACAGCGACAGCTCTCGGAGCAGGGCCAGGGAGCTGGAGGCACAGCAGCGGTCAGGGGGCGGGCAGGACTGGGCGGGGTCAGGGAACGGCTGGGATTGGGGACCGTCAGTGAGTGGTAGGTGAGGAAGAGGTCAGTTAGTATCACAGTCTGGCAGGGGTTGGAGCTGGATGGGTGGAAGGAGAGGGAGGTCGGCTGGCACATTAGCACGTGGGCACGGCCTGAGGCCCCTCACCTCGGGTAGTTCATGCAGTACAACGTGTAGATATCAAAATCCTCACTCTGCAGGGGACATGGGAGTCAAGGAGACCTCATGATCTCACTCCTATTGACCCCCTCCAGCCTAGCCCAGGCCTGCTCCCCCGTTCCCCAGGCCCCTCCCCCTCGACTCACCCTCTGTACGAAGCAGTCGGCAATATCCCCTGCGCTGCTGCTGTCCTCCAAATCCTCCAGCAGCTCGCTGTGGGGGCGAGGGCAGGGTGAGGAGCGTCCCACCCGCCCCGGGACTCCAGGGGCAGGCCTCCCGCAGCCTGAAGGCTGGGGGCTTGAAGGCTGCTAGGAACTCTCAAGGGGATGTCACAGGAAGGGTCCTCTGATTGCTACATGGGACATCGCCGCCCGCTCAGACTCTGTCCTGACACAGCCTCATGTTCCTGGTCAGAGCTGGCACAAGCCCCAGGGGCCCTGCAGCTTGACCCAGGGAGAGGGGTGTCATGACTTCAGAGCTGGGAGGATCCTATCGTGTGGATGTGCCCTGGGGGAGCAGCGGTCTGGTCAGCCACCTTCGGCCGATGCTGTCGCATGCATACTGAGGGCCTGGGTTTGCGTCCTGGTATTGGGGGGAAGGACCGAGATGAGCAACTAACTAAATGCTTCCTCTTCCTCCTCAAAAAAATAATCCTATTCTGATCCTGAGCTCTCGTCATGACTCTCAGACCTCCTACAGAATCCTAAGACCTCGTGGAGACAGAGGTATCACAGTCCTTGGACCCCAGCATCCTCCTCAAGAGAGTGGCGAATCATCCCTGGTTTGTCTGCAACTGAGGGGTTCCCGAGACAAGCTAGTCACACAAATCCTCACTTACGCCGTCACGACCTCAGGCCCTCCAGGATCCTTCATCATGATCCCAGCCTGGCATAGAGCTGAGAACTTATCCAGATGCCTGGACTCTGTCTCAGTAAGTGGGTCTTCTCTGGGTCTTCAGCCTCCCCCCACCTATCCCCTTCGGGGTCCCTGCCCAATGTCATGAACCTGCATGAATCAGCCTAAATAGAGCTCCAAGGTTTTGGGCGAGGGAACGACCCCTCCCACCCTGCCGGTCCCACCAACCAGTGCCCCTGCCCATCGCATCCGCCCTGACCTGCTGAACTCATAGATGTCCTCGATGTTGGCAAACAGCGTGCCCACTTGCTCGGCGCTTAGCCCCAGGGCCCCGCCATCCAGCAGAGGGCCTAAGTAATCCTGCAGGGATGACTCGGTTATGGGAGCGGAAGGGCAGGCCTGGACCCCGCGCTCATGTGTGCACCACGGGCCTCACCTCCACGATGCTGTGGAGGTCCCGGACGTAGGCCCGCTCTGTCTCCACGATCTCACGGGCCACACGCTCCAGTCTGGAGGGCTTTGCCGAAGCCTGGCTCCCCATGGGAGACAGATGCAGGCGAATGGGGGGTCCAGGAAGGGGCTCTGGTCTGGAGGCTGAGCAGGCTGGGGCGGGCCCTGGGGCTGGGTCCCCCTCAGAGCCCACTGTGCTCAGAGACGTGGAGCTCCCAGAACCTCGCGGGGAGGCCATGGCAGGGGGTGTGGATGCTGCTGCAAGTGTGGAACAGGTCAGGGCGTCTCCTAACCGAGCACTCTCAGCCCCCACACGCACCCACACCTGATCAACGTCTTTCCCACCAGCTCCCTTCTCCTCGCCTCTCTATTTTGAGTTGGTCCAGTCCTGTCCTCTCTGGACTTCTCACCTCCATCCTCTAAGCCCCTAACGCCCCTGAGTATAACCCCTTCACGCCCTCAGGGACCCTGTGCAATCTGGCCATTCAAGATCTTTCCAGTTTGCTCTTTCCACAGCCCACCAGTTCTTACTCTCTGGGCCAGGCCCACTCTGCTTTTTCTGCTGCTTAAAAAAGAGCCTCCTCTGACTCTGGGCCTTCGCACATGCTGTTTCCTCTGTATGGAACACTCTTCCTTGCTTTTCCCAACTCATTTCTCCTAATCTTTCAATTCCCTCTGTGACGATCCCCCTCCTTCAGGAAGCCTCCCCTGACCTCTCAGACCCAGGTCCCACTGTCCCTGGGTGTTTCCCGTGTCACCCCGACCACTCTGCCCTGGACTTCGCCCTCAGGACAGTCATTGTCTAGAGATGGGTCCCTCTCCCCCACCAAACTGGACGCTGTGAATGGGCAGGGTTCCAGGCTACCTTGGTCATCCGGTTACCAGCAGGGCCCAGCGCTAGAAGGAAGCCATGAAACCCCGACAGGCCCCGCCCCTCCCTAGCAAGCTCACCTGTCCGAGTCTCACACACAGTAGCACAGCTGCACACTTCACCTCTGCGGCCACGCCCAAGGCTTGGGCTGGGTTTGGACAGGCTCAGTCCACGGGCTCCCTCGGGCATGGCTGGGTGGCTCGGGGGCGGTCTGCAGAAAGATCTCCCTCTCGGCTCTCAGGACCCCATAGGCCTCCCTGGCCGCCCAAACTCACAGGTTGGGGGCTGAGAATTAGGCGTATGGTCAATCCCGGATGGGACCCCTGGGAATAACTAGTCCGGGAGACAGAAGTCAAGTGATAGAAAAGGGGTGTGGGGGGGCGACAAGGAGAGAGAGCATAGAGAAAAAGATGGAAAGGTCGAGACAAAGAAGAGTGAGGAGAGCAAGAGTCGCGGAAGCTAGGAGTCCGGTTTGCTGGCCCGGACGCTCCGAGATCCTGGGAACGCTTAGGCTCTGGCTGGAGCAGAGGACGAGGGGCAGGGCTGGGAAAAGCCGTGGGCGGGAGGCCACGGGGTCCCAAGGGAGGGCGGAGGAGGCTGGGGGACCGGATGCCAGGGTCCCGCAGCCGGCTCCCTCTCGCGACGAGGGCTGCGAGGAGGGGCGCTGGCCCAAGGCCTTCGACACCCCCCACCCCACCCCCGGCTGCCGCGGCCGGTCCCGTCCCAATCTGCTCACAGTCCCCACCGCCGCGGTCTCCCTACACCCTCCAGCCCCCGACTCCCGCCGGCGCCTCCGCTCGCCCCCAGCCGGCACGCCCCCTCATTGTTCAGCGGTAGCGGCGCCGCCCCCTCCCCCAGCCCGCCGGGGCCCCTTGCTTCCCGGCTCACCTCCCAGGGAGTCTCCAGCCCCGAACCAAGGCAGCCGGGTTCCTAGTCCACCCTCACACGGCCCCAGGGGAGGCGCAGGGCCAGTACTCCCGGGTCCCTGCAAGTCAGGGACTTGGACCTCGGGCTCTCAAGAACCGGGAACCAGAATCCAAGTTCTCTCGAAGAATGGGGTGCAGCGGTCCGAATTTCTTGGTTCTCTAAATGGGGAATGTTGGGAGCCTCCGCTCTCAGATGGGGGCGCTGGGGACCCAAATTCCTGAGTCTTTTAGATGGGGCCGGGGGAGGGGGGCAGATTCCTGAGTTCCCCTAACTTTAAGAGCAGGGATTAAACTACCTCCGGGCGGGGAGCGCTAGGGAGTCCTAAATTCCTGGGTTCCCTTGAAATGATAGGCGCTTCGGTCCAAAACAGACTGGGACTCTAGGAGTCCGTATCGCAAGTTGCTCCAATCCCAGGAGTGTTGGCTCGATTTTCTTGGAACCCTTGGAGGGAATCTGAGTTTCCCAAACTAAGAGCAGGAGGCTCGGCCTCCAGGGTCGCGCGGAGCTGATGCCCAGGACTCCCAGCTCCTCCAGGAGGGGGCGCTGGACACCTGGATATCTGGGGTCTTCTAGCCTGGACTTTGGGGGTCTTCAGCACGCGGTGCAGAGATTCAGGATACCGGAACCTTCGACTCTGGACCCCTCAAGCTCCGGGATACGTCGTGCGGGACTCTGGCGGCGCCACATCTGTGGCGGGAGAGTCCGGTCCCAGCTGAGGGTTGCGGGGGTAGTCGCCAGGGGCTCCCCCTTCCCCTCCCCCCAGCCACCGGGCTCACATCCTGTTCCCGCCTGCGAGGGGGAGGGGCCGCCTTCCGGCCGGCCAGCCGGCGAAGGGTTAAGGTCCCTCCTCCCCAGATCTGAATATTCATAAGAAGGCGAGTACCAGGCAAACTACACCCTGACATTCCAAAAGCCTCACGGACTTTCCCCTTTTACAGCGAGGGCCTCCGCGGCGTGAGAATCCGGAATTGATTGTGCTTTTCTCCTATTGGCGAACCAAAGGATTTATATTTGCATATGTAATAGAAAACGGGGCTGTCCAGCGAGATCACGTGGCCATAAACGACTGAAGGACTCCGCGGTGAGAGGGCGCGGTCGAAGCTCCAGTGGCGCAATCGGTTAGCGCGCGGTACTTATATGACAGTGCGGGCGGAGCGATGCCGAGGTTGTGAGTTCGATCCTCACCTGGAGCACTTTTAATTTTCTGCTATCACTTTTTATATATACATCTTACAAAGCGACTAAAACATCCTTATCACTTAAAGGAATTAACGTTTCATCCTTCTCAATTTTAGAGCTTGAAAGATTGCTGGGACTGGCTGACAGTCGGCAGAGAAGTCTGTTGTGGGAGGGCGTGTTTCTATTCTTGCCACCAGAGGGCAGTATAGCCTCTTAGATGCCTGGGCATCTATTGAGTGTGTAAATCTCAGTTTAAGACTTCTGTAGTTAACCGAGTATGTGGATTCTCCGCAAATTTAGTATTATTTATGGCACTGCCTCTTACACCTTATTGTCTTGAGTTTCTTCCCCAGTTTTGAAATAGAATTGCTATATAAAGCCACATTAGTGACTTATATACATTGAGAAATGATTACCACAATAAGTTAGTATCAATGACTTCATACAGTTACTAATTTTTGGTGTGTCTTGGAGATTTTTTTTTTGAGGTGCAGGCAGGAATCAAGGCGAGTAGGCAGCTTGCCGGAAGAGCGAGGAGGATGAAGCACTTTATTTTATTTGCATTTAGTTCGCTACGGTTGTTTTCCCATACACACACACTCGAACCCAGGAGTGCTCCTTCTGAGATTGACCTAACCACTACTCCCCGCGGGGCAAGCCTTGTCTTGGGAGTTTTTAACTTTTTCCCTCGCCTCCCCCCTCCCCCGCCAATACCAAACATCCACTCTGTGAACAGCTCCTGTTTAGAGTTTCGGTGTCTGAGATACCCGCACTAAAGAAGACAGTCCTTGCTTCTGGGGATCTGACATTCTCATAGAGGTAGGGGTGGCCGATTGCTATAAGCATAAGAACTAAGTACATGTTTTATGTTAGATGGTGAGACATGTCATGGAAAAAGTAGAAAAGGTTGAGAGGGTAGGAAAGTCAGAGGTGGGGTGTGGGTCGCCTTACTTGTCCTCAGGGCCCACCTCACAGAGATGGTGTACTCTCCTGCGGAAGTGTGTCATAGGGTGCTGGGGGGGTGTTAAAGCCATCACAAAGGCCTGTGGCCAAAGCATGTCAGATGTATTGGTGGAGCAACTAGGAAGCTAGTGTGTCTAGGGCAAGAGTGGCCAGACATGGGCACCAAGCCCATCTTTGGCCTTTAAATGATCTGACTCAGGTGTGGTAAGATTCCCTTTGCCTGGCTAGTGTGGGAATGGGAGAGACTGAGGGCATGGGCTGGAGCGAGATGCCCAAAGGACTGAGTTTCACGTGGGAGATGATGCTAGGTAAGATTAGGGTGAGGGCCAGAGG